>CANSZD010000046.1:462500-502500 GCA_947648045.1 Beta corolliflora
CCTGAAAAATCGAGTGTCGTGTCGTGTTCGATACGACACTTCACTTGGATACTTCATTTTAAACTAAAAACTTGATTTTTTTCTACAAAATAGCCAAGTCGGACACTTGGACACCCGTATCCGAGTAGACACTCAATGCGTGTCTGAGTGACATAGGCTACATCCAAGCTTCAAGCTCAATGGGCTCTCGGGTGTGGAGTCATGATAGAATATACTTCCTCCGTTTCTTAATCAGTACAACATAGAGAAAGTGGAAGAATACTAATGAATGTAGAGAGAGAAAGTTGGGACCACAATAAAGTAGAATAATTGAAGTGATGAAACAAAAAAGTTGTGGTCCCCTCTTGTTTTTTGGTGGCATATTTGTAACAATATTGAACTTTTTTTATCATTTTGAGCTTGGTTGCACTTATTGTGACTATTCCAAATAAGGAAAGTGTTGCACTTATTAAGAAACGGAGGTAGTAAAAATTATCGTTGGGAGTTCAACCATCTTCTTAAACTTTTGGTGAGTTGGTCCTTTAACTGTGTTTAACATTGTTGCACTTCAAAGTTTCAGGCCATTGTTCCTATAAAAGTTCCATTGTTCTTTTTCCTTGCAAGTACTCATTCTAAATAATCATTTCATTATTCAGCATTGTTTTGGGGTTTAACGTATTGAGAGAAATCATGAAAGTGTGAGCTTTGATGGAGACAAAAGAAAAAGTGAGAAAGACCTTGAGTTAAGTATTGAGAGGAATAATAATTAAGGGAACTATTGTTTGGAACCTTGTGTTTTTTTTAGGAATTTAAGTGTTGACCCTAGATAGTCAGGTTGTATTTAATTAGGTGCTTATCCGATCATAGTAAATACCCGAGTTTAAATCCCTTGTGGATGGTCAACTTTTTACTTCCTATTGGGTCATTTAAAAAAAGTCAAAAAAATTTCTCCTTTATAAGATGATTCAGTAAAAAAAATTGAAGATTAGCACCAATTTCTAATTAAAGTTTTATTAAATCGAACGCTGAAATTTACAAAACTTGTGTTTTATTAGGCACTTTTTGGTAAAAAACCCTAAAGAATATTCTTATTCTTATAGTATCATGCAAATAAGGTTTTTGCGAGTATAAGAGTGTCACCCAGGATAATTAATCTCATATATTTACCGAATTGAATATAATTAAAAATCTATAGAAACTAAATTTAATTTATTTTTTATAAATATCTGTGCACCTCAGAGGTTCACAGCTATAGCCATACTAAGGAAGGGATGTGTCATATGCGTACCTGATCTTTAAGGCTTATTGCAAGTTCCGAAAGAGAAGAGATTATCTTTAGATGCCAATCGAATGGCACGAGACGAATTAGTCTTGGGAGATTCCAAAGAACTAAGGAATCCAGATTCTTCCATTCAATTATCGCTGTCTTTGCAACAATTCCCTCCTCATCTACGAATACTTGCTCTAGATTATCACAGCCTGCTACAGTAAACCTTTCGAGTTTTGGAAGACCATGAGCAATGAAAGATATTGGCAGGACAGTCTTCAAATTGTCACAAGATTCAACTCTGATGATCTTCATTTCTTTAAAGCTATCTTGTGTACCGTTAAAAGCTTCACACGAGTCATCATCTCGCAAGATAATTGTTTCTAACGCTTTGCAGAGTCTGATATCAAGCTCTTGTAAATTAACCAAGGTCGTGGCAAGAGTGGATGTGAAAAGACTCGTCAATCTATCACACTGAAAAAGACTCGTCAATGCTGAGGCGGTCACCATTCCCCGCCTTCAGCAGGACGTGGCCGTCTTAGCTCTGATGACCGGGCTGCGGGAAGGGTCCGCGTTTAGAAGCTATCTGGGCCGTAAAACCTTCACATCACTTGAGCCAGTCTTGAGGAAAGCAAACGATTTCATCAGGGGGGAAGAGTTTGATAAGGCCGCAAGCAGCCAAAGTCGTGAGCCGGAAAAGAAGAAGGATGATAAGCAGAAGAGAGAAAAGGGTCGTGAAACTGATCGCGGTCGGGATGAAAGGAAGCAGGAATCAAATGTGGTCAAGAAGGGAAATGACCGCGAAAGGTTCGAATACAAAGATAAATTCGATACATATACGCAGCTCACGACCTCAAGAGCTCAGATATATCAGATGAACAAGGACAGTGATAAATGGCAACGTCCTAAGCAAATGTTTCATAAAAATCGTGACAAGAACAAGTGGTGTGACTTTCACGGTGATCATGGTCACACTACCGAGAATTGCAGGCACTTGAAGGATAATCTGGAGGATCTGATAAGACGGGGTAACTTCACTCAATACAAGGCACAATCAAAGGACGGAGACGTAGTGAAGCCTAATAACCGAAATGTGCAATCGTGGATTGCTGAGATTCATGTTATAAGTGGCGGTCCAATTCATGGCGGCAGCGTAAATGGGGCCAAGGCAAGCCTGAAGGAATTCAGGCACCAGGTCAATTTCAATGAAAGCATGCAGTGGAGAAGACCGCCAGCAATGCCCGCCATGTCTTTCACGGTTGAAGATGCAAAGCATGTCGTCTACCCTCATGATGACCCTCTGGTGGTCACACTGAAAGTGTCAAACTGTTTGATCCACAGAATCCTGGTAGACGGAGGAAGTTCCGCAAACATTCTGTACTTCTCAACCTTTGAAAAATTGATGATTGGTCGGGAACATCTAAAGCCTGTACGTTACCCAGTGATAGGATTCACGGGGGCGTCAGTGATTCCAGAGGGCCTGATAACCTTACCGGTCAGAGTAGGGGAGGATGAGAACGCCAGGGATGTGATGGCGGAGTTTTTAGTGGTTGACGTGCCTGGAGCTTATAATGCAATTATTGGACGCCCTTTCATCCATGACGTCCAAGGGGTTGTGTCAACTTATCATTTGACTATGTTGTACGTTTCCAATCTCGGGACGACAGCAAAGCTGAAAGGAAATCAAGAGATGGCAAAATCATGCTATCTAACAGCACTGAAGCAACCGACAAGGAGAGTGCCGGTAGAAGAATTAAATCCGCCAACTCGGAAGCAAAGGCGAGCTTAGAGGAGGGCTCTGGCAAATGAGGAAGGATCCGAGAAAGGGGGCGAGGAGATGGATGTCTTAATGGAAGAGCTGGAATCCAGGCCCGACGATACTCCAAGGCCCAAACCGGATGGAGAAACTAAACAGGAGACGCTGGCAGATGATCCGGCAAGGACAGTGGCTGTTGGAACAGACATGGACCCAAAGGTCAGGATCAACTTGGTGACTCTCCTAAGAGAAAACGCAGACGTTTTCGCGTTCTCAGTGGATGAGATGCCGGGAATAGACCCGGCCGTGATAGTACATCATCTAAATGTTGACAGCACTGTCCGACCAGTCAAGCAAAAGAAGCGGAATTTTTCGGCAGAAAAGAACAAGGCTATTAAGGAAGAAGTTGATAAGCTATTGGCAGCTGACTTCATTGAGCCATGCGACTACCCAGAATGGTTGGCCAATGTAGTCATGGTAAAGAAAGCTAACGGCCAATGGAGGATGTGTGTGGACTTCACAAACCTCAATAGAGCTTGCCCAAAGGACTGCTATCCGCTGCCGAGAATAGACCAGCTAGTAGACTCTACTAGCGGTCATGCATTGTTAAGCTTTATGGATGCCTTCTCGGCCATCATCGATCGGCTCGCTCGAGGCCGATAGGAAAAAAGCTGCGTTCATCACCGATTGCGGAGTATATAATTACAAGGCAATGCCGTTTGGGCTCCGCAATGCGGGGGCGACCTATCAGAAGCTAGTCGACAAAGTGTTCGCAGATCAGAGGGGAAGGAATATCGAAGCATATGTTGACGACTCCATCGTCAAGAGTAAAACTGACCGTGAACATTTGGACGATTTGGAAGAGACCTTCAGAACTTTGAGGAAGTATAAGATGATGCTCAACCCAAAGAAATGTGTCTTTGGGGTGAGAGCGGGAAAGTTTTTAGGCTTCTTGGTAAGCAAAAGGGGGATTGATGCAAACCCAGACAAAGTACGAGCCATTGTCGACCTGCCTGAGCCAAAAAAGCGTCAAGGATATTCGGCTAACAGGGGAGAATGGCGGCCCTCACTCGATTCATTTCAAAATCCAGTAGACAAAGCTTTGCCTTTCTTTGCCCTGCTAAGGGGGAATAAAAAGTTCGAGTGGGGAGAGGAGCAAAGCAAAGCATTCCTGGCGGTAAAAGAGCATTTAAAGAAGCTACCTACCATTACAAGGCCCGAGACTGGAGACATATTACAACTATATATCTCGGCCTCGCCGAAGACAGTCGCGACCGTGTTGTTGGTAGAAAAGGAAAAGAGGCAGCAACCAATTTATTTTATCAGCCACATTCTTAACGGTCCGGAGAGCCGTTACCAGCTAGTAGAAAAAATGGCCTTGGCCGTGGTAATAGCCGCCAGGAAGCTCAGACCATACTTCGACTGCCACCCCATTCAAGTTTTAACCAATCAGCCGCTAGAAAAAGCATTGCAGAAGATGGATAGTTCCGCCGCTGCTTGAAATGGGCCGTTGAACTATCGGAGTACGATATACATATGAAGCCCGGGACCGCTATCAAAGCGCAGGCCCCGGCGGACTTTATCGTGGAAGCCTCATATGAGGAGGAAGAAGTGGAGCAAAAGGGAAGTCTGGTCGCCTGAAGTCGACGGATCGTCCCGTCGTTAGCGGATCGGGAGCGGGTATAGTGATGACCAGCCCTGAAGGAAATTCTTACCAGTACGCCATCAAATTCGCCTTCCCGACGTCAAACAACGAAGCAGAATATGAAGCAGCAATTGCCGGACTGAGAATGTGCTTGGCAGCGGGCGCTAAGAAGGTGTTTTTCAAAACGGACTCACAGTTGGTGAGCGGCCAACTGAGGGGAGAATTTGAAGTCAGAGAGGCCAACATGCTAAAATACGTCGAAAAGGCCAAGGAATTGATAGCTCAATTGAATCATTTTGAGATTCAAGCGATACCTAGGGCCGAGAACACAAAAGCGGACGCGCTGTCCAAGTTGGCAAGCTCTGACTCATTTAGCATTGAAAGAACCGTCACGATCGACATCTTGAAGGAAAAGAGCATCACAGAAAAGGTCGTAGAATCACAATAGTATAAACCGGCGGGGAGAATGGTTTAGTGAGTCGGTGGCGTACAAGTTGATCGGGACACTTCCAAATAATCATTCGTCTGCCAAGAAATTGAAACGACAAGCAAGCTGGTACGTCATATACCAAAATGAGCTATACAAGAAATCATTCAGTTTACCTCTGCTTAAATGCGCAACCGCATGGGAATCCGCGAAGATCCTTGAAGAAATACATGAAGGTATATGCGGTAACCATATTGGCGGAAAGGCTCTGGCACTTAAGGCATTAAGGGCGGGATTCTATTGGCCAAGTATGCTGGCGGATTCCCAGAGCTACGTTAAAAGATGTGATAAGTGCCAAAGATACGCTCCCGTCATTAACAGGCCAGCCAACGATTTGCAGCCCATCCTATGCCCAATCCCGTTCGCACAGTGGGGAATGGACATCTTGGGACCGTTCACCACAAGAATCTGGGGGAGAAAGTTCCTAATAGTGGGAATTGATTACTTCACCAAGTGGATAGAGGCAGAGCCGACAAAGAAAATCAAGGCAAATCGAGTCAAGAAATTCATCTCGGCAAAATATTATGACAAGATTTGGGATCCCCATGGCGATCGTCTTTGATCATGGCGTCCAATTCGATTGTCGTCCTGTACAGGCCTTCTTAACGAAATTTCGAATAAAATTTGCATACTCAGCCGTTTGCCACCCTCAGAGCAACGGACATGCGGAGGCCGCGAACAAACAGATCCTAAGCGCCTTGAAGAAAAAGCTCGATGAATTCAAAGGAGGATGGACTGATATGGTACCGGCAGTGCTATGGTCAAACAGAACAACAAAGAAAGAAGCAACGGGAGAGAGCCCATTCAAGTTAGCCTTCGGCGCAGAGGCGGTGTTGCCAGTAGAGGTGGGGTTACCCTCTTTACGGATCAAGCACCAAGACCGCAAAGGAATGACCGAGCACTTAGGGAAGATCTAGACTTCTTCGCCGGAAACAAGGCTCATGGCGGAACCGAGAGCCGCTTACAAAAAGACAGGATCAGCAGGGCTTACAATAAAAAAGTCATGGAGAGGCCATTAGATGTTGGCGACCTGGTCTTTCGCAGAACAGCGGCCACGGGCAAGGCACATATTGAGGGAAAGCTGACTGCTAACTGGGAAGGTCCCTACATCATAGCCAAGAAGATTGCTCTCGGATCCTTCATTTTAAAGAACATGGATGGCAAGGAGCTTAAAAATTGTTGGAATGCTAGCGTCCTAAAGAAATACTATGTTTGAGTTACTAAATGTAATAGGTCGAGAACCACCCTTGTTTACTTAAATAATACAAACTTCTGTCAGCAGTTCATCAATTATCTTATTATTTTCATGCACATTAATCAAAAGCCATATGACAGGCTCAAAGTACGTAAACGGTCATATGACAGACCTAGTACAAATCAAAAGCCATATGACAGGCTCAAAGTACGTAAACGGTCATATGACAGACCTAGTACAAATCAAAAGCCATATGACAGGCTCGAAATGCGTTAGCGGCCATATGACAGACCTAGCACAAATTAAGCCATATCAGACCCACAGTGCGTTAACGGTCAGATGACAGACCTAGCACGTTACAAAAGCCATGACAAGTCCAGAGTGCGCTAACGGTCATATAAAGGATTGGCGGACAATCAGACGATAATGAAAGCGACAGAAACGCAAGATATAAAGTACTTTTCCATAAAATAAAAGCTACTGGCTTGGCGGCCAACTACAGGCAAAACGATGGCAGCCAAATAAAAGGCTTTTAGTTGGAATTGTACTTATAAAATCAAAAAAAAAAAAAAAAACGTTAGCGTTTACAAATGCCAATATGGGCTGAATAAAGAGTCAAAATATTCAAAGTATTACAAGCTATAAACTATTGGAAGAGCAAGAAGAGCTAAGAGAAGGCCGCCAAAAACTTCAAGAAGGGGGGACATCCTGATCCGCTTGTTCCGCCACATCCCGAGGATCCGTATCCGCTATGGCATCCTCGTCGGCAAATTTTGGATCCCCCTCGAAAGGCGACAGGTGCTGGCCGGCAGCATGAGCCTCCTCGATCACATTCCAGTCAAATCCTGGAATGGTCTTGCAAACACATCTCATGGCAGCCGCCCATCCACCGTCATACCTCTTGTGGAGAGCCGCCACATATTTATCAGATTGCTGAAACTCAGCAACAGCCTTGGCAGCCCCCCTAATCTCGGCTTCAGCGGCAGCGTCCAGGACGGCAATATCCTTCTCAGTTTGAGCCGTGTCCAGAGCCTTGGTTAACGTCTGAACGTTAGCTTCAGTCTCCTCCAGAAGAGATGCTCGCGTCCT
Source organism: Beta corolliflora (assembly GCA_947648045.1). NCBI lineage: Eukaryota > Viridiplantae > Streptophyta > Magnoliopsida > Caryophyllales > Amaranthaceae > Beta > Beta corolliflora. The sequence continues at coordinate 469,919 of CANSZD010000046.1, forward strand.
CAACGATACTAGCTCATCTTCCTGGGCTGCCACCTTCTCCTCTGCATCCTTCAGCAGGTCCTGGCAAGTCTCCAACGACTGCTTATAGCTGTCCGCCAGCTTCTGGTACTCAACATACTGCTCTATTAGTTCAATGACAGCATTGTTGGCCTGCAAAGAAGAAAGGAAAACGTCAGAAGGAATAATAAAAAAAAAAGAGAGGGAAAACAAGTGAACAAAATCTCATTATCACAAAAACGTACCACAAGTTGGTCATGAGCCAGCCTTGCAGCAGGAGTTACCAAGGATCCTGCCGGCCTGTCTAATGGCAGCTGCATGCCTTTCAGAACACGGTAGGCAAGAATGCCACCGTTCTCGGGAATATCGGCATACAGTGACTCATCTTCCCTGACGTCCCAGTCAGGTTGATAAATCTTGCCGGGAACGACAGGTCGGCTAGCAAAGGAGGCCACCACAGCATCACTTAGCGGTACCTCTTTCTTCTCGATCCACTCATGGTACCGAGAGAAAATGCTGGGAGATAAGTTAGACAAAAAGCTGGGCATGGTAATCAGCTCCCGAATCTTCTCGCGGATGGAGGAGTAAGAGCCTGACAACCAAGAGGCGCCGCTAATATGTCCTGGACCAGTAGCCGCGACAGCCTGCTCACGAACCTCCGGAGGAGCATCCGCATTCAAATCTTCCACCTGAACAGTCTCACGGGTGGGAGCAGAAGAAGCAGGGTCAGCCAAGACCTGCCTTTTGTTGGCAGATATGTCCTCCGCAGTGGGCTCGCGGGGCCGCGTCCTGTTCCCACCACCCCTGGCAACAGGCCGGGAAGTAGAAGACCGAAGGGGAACGGCAGGGGATGGCCGGCCGCTAGTACCAGCAACAGCAGCAGCGACCCCCTGAGCAGGGGCGCGAGCAACAGTTACACCGCCACGGCCGCGACGGATGTTTTGAGGGCCATTGCGGTTCCCTCCCCGACGACCGCTAGTGGTGCCGTGCATGGTCTCGTACTCGTGGGAAGGAGCAGGCTGCAAATTGGTTAACGGTTGAAGGTTCTCGTCCACACAAAGTGTGTCGAGATCAAGACGGTCAAAACCTGTGAACGACAAAAAACAAGTTAAAAAAAAAAAAAAATAAAATAAATAAACATATCATCAGTTGGACCAGTCCGATTATAAACTTACCATTTTCATGGGTATGACATAGCAGCATAGCCGACAAAGGCTGGTTCCCAAGAATATACTTTGTGTGAGGAAGCCAGTACTTAGGCTCCTTAACCCTGGATTTCTTTCCATCCTCATAGGTGATGAGATAATCTTCAGTGTCAAAATATGAGGAAGCAGTCAACTCATCCCCAGTCAACGGAACTTGAGGTAGGTGTTCCATGTGAGGACGCGGCTCAGTGAAGTGGCGGCGTATAGGAAAGTCCTCAGGCACCTGTAACCAGAAAAGGCATCCTGCCAACCCTTCAAACCGGTCACCTTGGGCTGAACGGTCATTTTCTTGTTGGCCGTTGTCAACGACCACCAACCAGCTTGCCTGGAAGACCCATTTTTCTTCAACCAGTGAAGATGACGGAATAGATTTAAAGTCTGGGGGAAGTCCAAAAAACGAATAACCCAAATATACGTGATCAAATTCCGGACCGCCAGTGGTGTAAGTTGAGCCAAACAGACATTAAAGGCATTCAAAATCTTCACTAAAAAAGAATCCAGAGGAAGACGAAGACCGAATTCAAAGTGGTGGGTGTAAACGGTCACATGACCGGGAGGGCACTCCGTCACGATAGCTGCTTTTGGTGGAACTATTAGCCGATAACCATCGGGAAAATCATACAAATCCCGGGCAACCTTGGGATAACCAAGTTCAATGGCGTCCTGGCGCCAAAGATCGTCAATTTCCACAGTGAGAGGGCCAATGCTGAAATCTTCAGGCAACCAGAGAGCATCAGACCCTGGACCGACAATAGTTTCCTCATCAGTTATGTCGTCCTCCATTTCGTTGGCGTCTTCGACCCTCCCAGCAACATTGGAGCTCTCTCCGATAACGCGTTCCGACAAAGGCTCGGTAGTGCCAATATTCGCGGCAGTAGTGTCAGTCGCGTCTTCGGTGGCGCGAGCACGAACAGACCAAGACCGGTAAACGGACTCCTGGTTGGCCATAACGGTTGCAATAGTAGAGCCGCCGTCGTCACCTAAATCAATAATATGAGGATTAGGAGTCGCAGATCCTTGTAATCGGTCATAAAAATCGACCGCCACCTCAACCCCAAAGATCGCCAAGTTATCCAACCAGGCATGCTCTCTAAGAGGGGCTACTTCAAGGCCGGAACAAGATCGGCCGGAGGATGTCTAACGGAACGCCTAGCAAGAATTTGATGCCTAAGTTCCCTAAGCGTTTGCCTATCACCGCTCGGCTAGCGGATAGATACCTCCTAGTCGAGCTATGCTCCTCGGGGGGTGGCGGGGTCGTTAAGAAACTTCGACCTCAATTCTCTTTCTCTCGACCGTGAGGGGTATGTCCGCTAACAACCTGGTCCTCCCCACTGGGCTTGAGCCGGAAGCAGATTCACTATCGGCCATGGGGGAGGTAGGCTCACTATTAGCCAAAGGGGAAGAAGTTTCGCTATCGGCCAGGGGTGAAGAGGGGTCACTCTCGGTCAGGAACGCCTCACTAAGGGCATTCTGGCTATCAGACTGGTCCGACATGATGAATACGCAAAGAAACTTAAGAAAACGAGGAGAAAAATTGAAGAAATACCTGGAAACGAAAGGTCGCCGGAAAAAAGTAAAGTAGAGACGCCGGAAAAGGTGAGCAAAGTTTCCTGACAGTGAAATTGCACCCACAAGACTCGAACTTGAAGCAAAAGAACCCCGGGAAACGTAAAAAGAACGCCGGAAGAATACGAAACGTCAAACGAAGAAACCCAGAAAACCTTCGTCAAAAAATGACGAAATTTTTAGTACCAGAAGACCGGAAAGTGAAAGTTAAGAGGTTTGGTAACTTTTCGAAGTGATTTGAGCACAGGAAAGGTGGTATCTAAGCAACTCAAGCTTCGGATATGGAGGTTTTGTCAGAGAAAAATGGAGAAGGAAAGAGAAAGCTTTGAGAATAAAGGTAAAGAAATCCAAAAAGGACAACTACTTCAATATAAGGCACGAATGAACGGCTGAGATTGAAAGACCTCTCAACTCCCTCTCCAGATTCATGCCAGGTGTCAAAACACGGTAAACCCTAATAAAGTAATGGGCGGGATTTTCGAAAAAGTAATCATTAACTTTTCGAAATTTTTTCAACTCCCTACGACGACACGTGGCACCCAACAAATTAGCTTCTTCAAAAAATTGAGCACCGCAACAATGATCCGCGTCCACCAACAACATCATTAACGGTCAAAACCCCAAATGATGCTGGGGGGGCTAGTTGTATGGGTATAACCCAAGTGCGTTAGTGGACCCCTGAGATAAGTCCGCGAACGCCATAAACGGACGCTAATGCTGTAAATGTTGCCTACAGCTCTAACAAGTCAGTACATCAACACAGTCCGACAACGTTGGCGGTCGTCAAACAAGACAAAATAAGGGAATCTTCCCAACTGTCAAAGGCACCACGACCGTACACGTGTAAAAGGATTACGCACCCTGTCAGGTGAATAGTACTTCTATAAATACCCCACTAGTACTATTTTGCAGGTACATTCTCTCACACCCAGAACTCTTATCTCTCTCTCTCTCTACTTTCTCTCTCTAAATCCTATTTGGACACGTGCTGACTTGAGCGTCGGAGGGGGTTTCCACGCATCCCCCCCGAGGGTAGTTCACGTTTGCTTCTTGTGCAGTTATTCACTAGCGGAGTTCTATCCAAATCTTTGGCGGACTTCTCTCGAGACCGCCAACCATTTCAATACCGAAACACTAATGTATTCAAGACGAGACAGGTTGATTAACTCCTTGGACCCCTTCCATATATATGCCAAACTTGATAGGTGTTTCAGCAGTAAGCCCCGGAGATTGGGAAAAAAGGGCACATGATCAGACGATAATTGTATGTCCCCTGCAGGTTCAATTAGATTTTCCAATTCGTTGCAGTTATCAACCTCTAGAATTTCAAGGCAGCCTAGAGCTTGAGCAACGTGATGCGGAAACAGACTCTTAGAGAGGGTCACCGTATTTTTCACTGTTATGTGGCGAAGCTGGGATAACTTGACTAACTGACACAAGGCCGTTATGTTGGGAAGAATAACGCTACGGTACCTTTCTGATGTATCAGAATAATCAACATGTGTCTTACAGTTCTCAATAGTCACCTTAGTCGGCTGCACTATAAATGACTGACAGCTCAAGACGTAATCCGATGGGCAGATGCTGGAGAAGCAACCAACTTCTTTGAGTACCATTCTGTTCAGCAAGGGACGTGTAATGATGTTGTTGACGACTTCCAAGGTTGTTAACTGCCTTAATTCTGATCTAATATCATCATCATATATGTGTTCTAGCTCAGAGCAGTTGACAACCTCTAGCAATCTTAGGTTTGGGAGATTTTGAGCCACCGAGAGAGGGAATAGATTTTTGAGGGACGCACAATTCTGTACATATATTTCAGCAAGGTTGCATAAATTCAGAAATTGTGTGTGCCCCTTCCATAGATGCTTTAGATGGGGCATGTAGCCCACTTTAATCGTCCTCAACTGTGTGACGACTGATTGTTGAGCTTCTTTAACTTCAAGTACTGCCTCTTCCAGATGGAGAAAGCATGTTTCAAGGTCCACCATCCAATGTCGTTCCTGATATTTTAGGCTATTAGTATTGTAACAACCCATAATTTCTTATATCACTTAGTTATTTAAACGCATTTCTTGTAGTAGTGACATTCCCAGAAGACGATGTTTCCGCCATCGTCCTATTAATACTATTATTATTTCTTTCTTTTCCGCTTTGAAATTCTGGGGTGTTACAAGTACACATACTAGTTATTATATATATCAAGAGGGGTAGGAGTTAGGACACCAAAAATTAAAAAAACCCAAGTATACCCTCAACTTAAAGAAACTATCAATGTTCAAAAAATATTGAAAACACAGAGTTTGCACGGCAGTTTCAGAAAATCTTGACAATTGCCTTCTCACTTCTTCCTATTCCCCCTTCCTGCAAATTCTCTCATTCATTACTTGCAAGAGGATACGAGACCTGTAAGATATTTTGGGGTAATAATGTGGAAGGATTATTAGTGCAAATAAGAGTAAGTATTAGTGCATATTTAAAACACTTAATATTACCCACTATTTATTCTTGCTCATATGATACAAAGGAAATGAGCATATAGCTCTTTCTTTCTTACACTCACAAAGAAGTTCACGGTTGGGCACACAAACAACAAGCACATACTACTCCTATCTATACTAGTAAAATCTACTATGCATTTGGAGGCTTTCACATTAGGTAATTAATGCTAGATACATATTTTCTACTGAGGTGAGCTATAGCTCATAGATGGAGGTGTAGGGTGGTAGAAAATCTTGCTCTTGCATTTATTATCTTGCTGTAAATTCTTGACCATGCATTCCCATCTAGAAGCTAGGAGAGAGAGAGAGTTGGTGAATTTTAACACTCCCCCTCAACGACTACTCTCTCTCAGAGTAAGTCTCGAGGTCATACCAAGTTGTTTTCGAAACTTTTCAAACTTTGGTCCTCCAAGACCCTTTGGGAATATATCTGCAACTTGGTCCTCCGTATTCACTTGTTCAAGTTCAATATCACCCCGTAGAACCTTCTCTCGGACAAAATGATAGTGTACCTCCACATGTTTTGTCCTTGCGTGAAAAACAGGATTCTCCGCTAAACGTATCGCAGCATCGATTATCACAAAGATAACTTGATTCCCCGATCAATTTGTTGATGCAGATCCTTGAGTAATTGCGTCAACCACACACATTCTTGTGTTGCCATAGCCGCTGCTCGATATTCTGCTTCTGTACTTGACAATGACACTGTTGGTTGTCTCCTGCTACACCAAGAGATTGCTCCAGAACCCAGATTAAACACATAACCAGTAGTCGACCGACGTGTGTCAAGATCACCAGCATAGTCAGCATTACAGTATCCGGCAACTTCAAACTCTTTATCGTTGCGGTACAGGATTCCGTAGTCAATGGTTCCTTTTACGTACCTCAATATCCGTCGTACTGCCTCCAGGTGACGTTTCATCGGTTTTTGCATAAACCGACTGATCACACTCACTGCATAAGCAATATCTGGTCTGGACAATGTGAGATAGATAAGACTTCCCACCAATTGTCTATACATTGTCACATCTTCTAGATCCTTGCCTTCGACTGAACGCAAACTTGTATTAACCTCCATTGGAGTTGATATAGGCTTGCAATCGACCATTCCATATTTTTCTAGAAGATCACGGGCATATTTCAGTTGGCATAGAAATATCCCATCCTTAGTCCACTCCATTTCAAGACCAAGAAAATGTTTTAATTCTCCGAGCTCCTTCATTTGAAATCGTACTGAAAGATTAGCTCTTGTTTGTTGCATTTCCTCTTCAAAATCTCCTGTGATGATAAGATCATCCACATATACAAGAACTATTGCCAACTTTCCATCTCGAGCTTTCACAAATAAGCTCGAATCAGCTGGTGCTACAGAATAACCACTCTGTAACAGAAACTCTGCTATCTTTCCATACCAAGCGCGTGGTGCTTGCTTCAAGCCATAAATCGCCTTCTTCAACTTGCATATATAGTGTGGACAAGACTGACTCTCGAACCCCTTAGGTTGATCCATGTAGATGTCTCTATCCAACTCACCATGTAGAAATGCATTTTTGACGTGCATCTGCCAGAACTTCCAAGAATTACTAGCTGCAAGTGCTAGTAAAACACGAACTGTAGTTATCTTGGCAACTGGACTAAATGTTTCATCGTAGTCTAGCCCATATTGCTGAGAAAATCCTCGAGCTACCAGTCGTGCCTTGTACCTTTCAATGGTACCATCATGTCTAGTCTTCACTTTGTATACCCATTTGCAAGAAATAGGTTGAACTTCTCGAGGCTTTGGCACTAACTACCAAGTCTCATTCTGGTGCAGAGCTTGAATTTCTTCTTCCATAGCTTTTCTCCAATCTTTGCTTCGAGCTGCCTCATCATAGCTATTTGGCTCTTTTACATCCTCAACCATTGCAGCATTTGCATATCTTGGATTTGGCTTTATCTGCCTTGTAGACCTGCGTAGTGCTGGGTGAGGTTCTTCTTCTTCAAAATCTTCAGTTTGACTTGGCCTTTCTTCTTCAGTATTTCTATGATGTGAACCTGTTTGCCACGGACTTTTCTCTCTTTCTGTTGATGTAGCTTGAGATATCTCAATCTCAAGACTACCACCATCATGACTAGACTGACCTTCATCTTTCTCATTAATTTTTTGTTGAAGCTTTTCCTCGATCTCCTTCGAGTCTGGCAATAATACAGCTTGTGGTGACCACCAAGATGATGCTTCATCAAACACCACATATCGTGACACGTGACATTTATCAGTTGTTGGATCACAACACCTCCAACCTTTCCTCTGATCATCGTATCCCACAAAGATACAACGAATATCCTTTTTATCAAACTTGCTACTCATATGCTCAGGAACAAAGACGTAGCATACACATCCGAAAACTCGAAAATGTCTCACTGCTGGCTTCATCTTCCTTAGCTCCTCAAATGGTGAGACAAAATCTAGTCTCGCCTGAGGTAATCGATTTGTCACATGTGTCGCTGTTTTCATACACTCAACCCAAAAACGTGGTGGCACGTTCTTGGCATGTAACATGCTTCTACATATCTCTGCAAGATGTCGATTCTTTCTCTCAGCTACTCCATTTTGTTGTGGAGTATTTGGACAAGTGAGCTGGCGTCGGATCTTACAATCTTGCAAGTATTGGGAGAATTCTCTGGATGTATACTCTCCTCCATTGTCAGTACGTAAACACTGAATTTTGCTGCCAACTTCTTTTTCTACTGTTTCCTTAAACAGCTTAAACTTTCCAAATGCTTCAGATTTCTCCTTCATGAAATCGACCCAAACATACCTTGAAAAATCATCAATGAAAGTGATCATGTAGCGTAAGCCACTCACTGAATGTTGCTTTACTGGACCAAACACATCTGAGTGAACCAACTCCAAAGGTTCCTTCGATTTGAACTTTGAATCATCATATGGAAGTTGATGTGCTTTACCAAATTGACATCCAGCGTAAACTATATCTTCCTTGACATCTAGTTGAGGAAGACCCTTGAGCATCAGCTTCTTCATCATCACCTTGAGCTTGTTGTAGTTCACGTGACCCAAGCGTGCATGCCATAAATCAGCTGTCTCATTTTTCCTCGCCTAGTCTACATATGCCGTTTGAGCAGACATCACGTAGACTGATTCAAGACGTCGTCCCTCCAAGATAGGAGAAGAATTTCCTTCCATCTTCTTGTACACCTTCACGTCACGAGGGCCGAAAACAACATGGTTTCCGAATGCCGTCAGTTGCGAAACTGACAACAAGTTCTTTGTCATACCAGGAACATGGTAGACATTATCCAGCTGAACTTGCTTGTTGCTAAATCGTGGAATCACCACTGCCTTGCCAATACGAGTTATTGGCAATTCTGAGTTGTTTGCTGTTATCACAACTCGACCACGCTTGTACTCGGACATGCTTAGAATTTTCTCTTTGTCTCCAGTCATATGATTGGTGCAACCAGAATCGATGATCCAATCATCTTTGTAATTGATAATCTTGTCGTTGACTACGACAAGTGCAGCTTCCTCTGGCTTCGTGCTGCTGGGTGACACTACCTCCATGTCGAAGATCTGTTCCTCTTCAACTGCGTAGGATGCTTGTGCATCCCACTCGACTTCACTTCGGCTTTCGTGCTCCGTCGAAGTTGCAGCGTTCCCTTCTGCTGGTTTAGACCAACAGTCCCTAGCATAGTGTTCCTTCTTCTTGCAATTATAACACACGACATCTCGCCGTGTTTGATTTTTCCCTTCCTTCTCGTCTTGTTGTCGATCTTGTCGAGCTCCCCCTCGACGGAAGCCTCCTCTACGTTGTCCTTTTCTGAATCCCCCTGACTGTCTGTTTGACTTGCCAGGTTGATTACTTGACTCGCCTGTCTTATCACCTCCCTTATTTGACTTCTTGTTGCCAAAAAGAGCTTTCTCTTCATCCTTGACGGAAACTCCAGACATCTGATTTTCTAGAGCCTCCTGGTTGGCCAACACATTTTCGAACTCAATTAGAGATGGTTGTGTAGCCCAACCTCGGATTGCCGTGACAAGACTACTATATCCCGGCTTTAAGCCGCAGAAAATAATCCTGCGCATCCTTGTCTTTGTGATAGGATTTTCAGGATCTAACTTTGTGATTTGTTCACACAAAGTTTTGACTTTGGTGAAATACTGGTTCACCGTCATGTTGTTCTGCTGGATCGACAACAACTCATTCTCGAGAAGCTGAAGTTGAGCATCGTTCTTCTTAGAGAACAGAGCTGCAAGGGTGTCCCACGCCTCCTTGGGTGTCTTCGCATCCTTGATGCTGTATATCAACTCGTCCTCGACGGTTGCTGCTAGCACGTACATGGCTCTTCCGACCCTAATCTTCCACTTCTTTAACTCTTCTGGATCGGTTGGTATTGTAACTTCACTACTACCGGCTATACCCCAAAGATCTTGTCCCAACAAATAGAATTGCATACGTGTGCTCCACGTACTGTAATTTCCATTGTTGAGTTTCTCAATATTACTAGATGAACTAGCAATATCCGCCATTTGTGACTTGGTGTTGCCCGGCAATACACAAGCAAGCTTAGTCCCTGACCAACAAGCTTCACAGTCCCGGACTGTGCACTAATGGAAAATCTCCTCGCTATACGGTCCCCGACCGTTAAGATAGCCAAAAATATTTTGACTATACCGCTGCAATATATCGGTCCCCGACCGATAATTTTGCCAAAAAATGGTCCCGAAAAATTTAACGGAACGAATGGCTCTGATACCAATTGTAAGATATTTTGGGGTAATAATTGGAAGGATTATTAGTGCAATAAGAGTAAGTATTAGTGCATATTTAAAACACTTAATATTACCCACTATTTATTCTTGCTCATATGATAGAAAGGAAATGAGCATATAACTCTTTCTTTCTTACACTCACAAAGATGTTCACGGTTGGGCACACAAACAACAAGCACATACTACTCCTATCTATACTAGTAAAATCTACTATGCATTTGGAGGCTTTCACATTAGGTAATTAATGCTAGATACATATTTTCTACTGAGGTGAGCTATAGCTCATAGATGGAGGTGTAGGGTGGTAGAAAGTCTTGCTCTTGCATTTATTATCTTGCTGTAAATTCTTGACCATGCATTCCCATCTAGAAGCTAGGAGAGAGAGAGAGTTGGTGAATTTTAACAAGACCAATATCAGGTAATTACAAATCACGAAACATTGTGTTCTTCTCAATAATCCTTATAGAATGGAGATTTTATAAGTAATATAATTAATTTTTGGTTTGATTCTATAAGTAATCCAACCACGCAATTACCAACAGGAGCAGGAAGTTTAGTCTCAAGTTCTAAGGCAATCTCAAGTTCAACTACTAAAGGGCAATTCACAGCAAAGCAGTCAAAAAGGTATTTTTTTAATAAAAAAACAACGAAATATTAATCTCTTTTCATGGTTGCCTTAATATCTTCACTCTACAAAGTTGAGGAGAGAGAAAATTTGAACTAAGAAACAAATACGGTTGAAGAAGATGAACAATAGACAAATGCAGAGATCTGGGAACTGCTCATCATCAAAGACAACATTCTAATAATTTATTGGAAAATTGGTTTCGGCTTCAGTCTAATATAATGTCGCTCAACAGGTTAGATATGATACAACATCATTACAAATTTGAAGATTTTTTTTTGGTTGAAAAGTTGTGGGGTTTTAAGTGTGTTTGATTTGATTACATTCTACATTATGTTATATGAGTAGATGTGGGTTGAAGTTTGTTGGACTATTATTGTGTTATAATTATCTGGTGTTTTTCTTTTTGAAGGAAAATTATCTTGAACCTAGTTGTCTAATGAAACTAGATATGAAAAAGGCATAAAATACTATTGACTAGAATTTTTTGCAAGAGATGATGGAAGGGTTACTTTTCCAAGGAAATTTATTCAGTTGGTTATGACCTGTGTTAGAACTCCCATGTTCTCTCTGATGATCAATGGCAACCTTCATGGTTTTTTTTTTGACTCAAAGAGAGGTTTGTGGCAAGGAGACCCTATCTCCCCTCTCTGGTTTATCATTTGATTTTGAAGAAAGCTAGTGAGAATCCTAGGTTTCAGTATCATCCTAGATGCAGAGCAATTAATCTTACTCATCTTGTATTTGCTGATAATGTGATCTTATGCTGTGGAGGGGATGTTCCTACTATATATATATGTATATATATATATATGTGTATATATATATATGTGTGTATATATATATATCTGATGATCTAAGCTCTTCTCCTGTTCTTTTGGGCTATGTATCAATGAGCAGAAGTCCGATTTCTTCACAGCTGGTATGAGTGAGGCTGATGTGTAAAAGGTTAAAGATTTGCCTGCCTTTTCTCATAGTTCCTTGCCTTTTAGATACTTAGGTGTTCCTATTTGTTCTAAAAGGATCACTGCTGCTGAATGTGAAAAGCTTGTTGAAAGAATGTGTTGCAGGATCAAAATTTGGAGTAGTAGGAACCTGTCCAATGCTGGGAGGGTTCAATTAATCAACTCTGTGCTCTTGATCATTCATATGTACTGGGCACAAGTTTTTGTGCTACCTAAGAAGGTTCTTCATGACATTGAGTAAGTTTGTAGAGCTTTTCTATGGCATGGTGTCTATTTTAGTTCCAAGCCAGGAAGTATTGCTTGGGACTTTGTTTGTTTTCCTAAGAAAGCAGGTGGGCTTGGTATCAGGAGGGTTCAGGTTTAAAATACAGGCATACAGCTACTATTGCCAAGTATGTGTGGGTTGTTGCCAGTAAGTAGGACAATTTTTGGATAAAATGGGTTAGTGCTGTGTACATCAAGGATCAGAACTGGTGGTTGTATAAACCATGTAAGGATGCCAGCTGGTATTGGAAGCAAATTTGTAATGTGAAGGAAGACTTGAAGAGTCACTTTACTCAACTAGAGATTGCTAGTTGGACTACTTTCAGTGTTAAGAAGGTTTATGAAAAGTATCTAGTGGATAGTAGGACAGTTCATTGGGATAAATTCGTTTGGAATAGGCTTGCTATTCCAAAACATAGGATGATTGTTTGGCTGGTGATTAATGGAAGACTCAGTGTTACCTAATTCCCTAATTCCCCCGCAAATTGCGAATTTAGAAAAGTGAATTATGGTCGGTTTTGGTTCATTTTTGGCCCATTTTGGGTGAATTGGCGAATTCAAAAAGCGAATTAGATAGCGAATTAGGTAACACTGGGAAGACTTAGGACAACAGATAGAATGTTCCAAATTGGGGTGCTTGACAATGATAGATGTCAATTATGTGCTGCTCGGAGAGAGAGAGCCATGACCATCTCTTTTTCATTATGATTATGCTAAGAGTTGCCTGGAGATTATGAAGACTTGGTTGGATTTGAAAAGTTCTCAGACTCAATTTCAGAGAATTGTCTTATTTTGGAGGAAAAGGCTCGAAGTCTTATTTTCAGAAGAGGGTCCTTCCTGCTGCTAATGCTGCTCTGGTCTATACTATCTGGTGCGCAAGGAATGAGGCTATCTGGAGCTACATAGTTTGATGTCCTGCAAAGGTGATGGAACAAATGAAATCAATGCTTAAAATGCGTATAAGTTCAGTTTTATCTGAAAATTTCTAGTAGAGATAGTGAATGGTGGGATAAGGTGAAAGCTAGATAATGTATAGTGCTTTTGTTTAGCAGCTTCTTGTGAAGGGTCCAACCTAGTTGGTTTCTTCAAAGTTGTTGCTTTAAGTGTATATTGTTTTGTGTGATTAATACAACTTAATTAGCAAAGGAAATTATCTTGGTGTTTTATGATTGGACTAATTATGAGTGAATAGATACTGGGTATTTGAAATTTTGAGGGTTTATGAGTTAAAATGTTGTGGGTAGTGTGAAATTTTGGGGGAATTTGGTGTGTTAAGAGTTGAATGTTGATGACGTGACTGGTGAATTTGCAGGATTATGGGTATTATGGGCAAGGAACAAGAGGAAGTAGGAATGGGCAGAGGTTTTATGGCAGTGGCAATGAGGATTATTGTACGGAGCCGTCTACGCCACCGGTGAATCCGTCTCGGATTTCGAGGAAGAACAACGAGGGGCAGATTTTGGCAAGCGTATTTAGCCCTGGTCTGTTAGATCTTCACTCTCATGATACTGCGCTTTTGACTGAGGTGGGAGTTTGGTTTATCTTCTATTCTCTGTTTATGGTAATCATATTGATATAAAATAAAATGCAAATAAAACAATAAATAGTTAAAGTATCATAAAGTTATGAAATAACATATAACAAAAGTAGAATAAAAGAAAGATATACAACAAAAAAGGTCGCAAATGAGTTATAATAAAAGACGTCAAATCCCTATAAAAACTCATATAATCATTCGTTATTATTTATATGATTTCGCACGTATAGCGTACATATAAGAGTTATAAGACTAGTACTAGTTATTGAAACCTGTGCGGTATACAGGTTATTTTTCTTATATGCTAGAGTATTCATATGTCAAAAGGTGTGATAATAAATAAGATAAATTAAATAATTTTATTTTTTTGTTATATACACTTCCCATTTTTGTGATTTATTTGAGACATTTTCAGACATAAATTATTGACACAATTCTGGTATAAGACCGTCTGACATTTAATTAACTGTCAGATGGAGCCCAATAGACCCATTAATACTTAAGCCCAGTATCATCCACCACCATCTTGCTCCGTACACTGCTTCTATGACAGTTATGATTTTGGGATCGGAAGTTACGATTTTTGGGTCCATAATTAAGGTTCTCTAATAACTATTGTTTTGGGGGCAAAAGTTATAATTTTATGGTTAATAGTTAAGATTCTCTAATAGTTATTGTTTTCGGAGTAAAAGTTATGATTCTTCGGTTCATAGTGAAGGTTCTCTGATGTCAGCATGTATGATGTCAGCCGTCAGACAATAAGCTTATCGTCAGACAGTCTAACAAGAGACTTAGGCTATGTTCTTTTGGATTGAACTGAACTGAACTTAGTTTGTCTGAACTTTACTTAACTTAACTTAACTTAACTTGTATGAATTGAAATGAAGTGAATAAAATTTGTGAGAGGAAACTAACGGAACTGAATTAAATTTTCCTGAACTGAACTGGTCTGAACTGAACTGAACAACTGAATTTTCATTTTCCAAAAGAACAAAGCCTTACTTAATTATTAATGATTGATATTGAAAGTAACAAAATTATTTTAGAATTATCGAATTCTAAGGTAATTCAATAAATCTGAACTCTAATTTTCTTTTATCTAACGATTAGGAATCAATTTTAATTGATTTTAGAATTTGTTTATTTGATTCAAAATTTATTTGCGGATAAAATGCCGCCACATACTCTTTAAGATGTCTTATAAATCACTAGGGGAAAAAAAAGGAAGGGCTGCGCAAGAAGGGCTGCGATTAGCCTAGAAACCGCAGTCCTTCATACACGAAGGGCTACGTTTTCTAGGATAAGCGCAGCCCTTCCTATCCCGCCCATTTCAACCTGTGAGTTTTGCGCGCAACACACTCACTCGCAAAGTAGCACTCACTCGCAAATTTCCCTCGCACACTCGCCACCCCCTCTCCCTCACACTCACTCGCACACTCACTCCTCTCCCTCACACTAACTCGCACTGCCCTAACGGCCATCACCGGAGCACCGACACATCGCCGGAGCGCCGTCCCATTACTGCACACTTCTTCTTCTCTTCTCTCAGCGTTGCCAGAGCTCCTTCTTCTTCTCTTCTCTCAGTGCGCTTTGACGCCACCACCACCACCACTACTGCATTGTCGGTAATTCCCCTCTCACTCTCTCTCCTCTTTGTTTTATTTAATTTCTCTTCTATTTTGTGCTGTAAAATGTGATTGTAGGGTGGGGGAGGGCTTGTGGAGGGTGGGTAGGGGGGGGGGTCTTCGGGCGGGATGGGGATGGCCGGGGAGGCCGGGCATGGGGTGGGGGAGGGCAAGGGATCTTTGGAAAGAGGGGGTGGGGGAGGGGCTGGGGAGGCCGGGCATGGGGTGGGGGAGGGCGGGGGGATGCTGAAGGGGGTGGGGGAGGGGCTGGGAGGCCGGGCATGGGGGGGGGGAGGGCGGGGGATCGCTGGAAAGGGGGTGGAGGATGGTCGGGGAGGGTGGGCATGGGGTGGGGGAGGGGGTGGGCATGGGGTGGGGGAGGGTGGGGAGGCTGGGCATGGGGTGGGGGAGGGCGGGGGATGCTTGGAAAGGGGTGGGGAGGGTTGGGGGGGGATTGGGCATGGGGTGGGGGAGGGCAGGGGATGCTGGACAGAGGGTGGATAGGGGTGGGTGAGGCATTGTTGTGAAGGCATTGTTGTAAGTTGTAACACATGTTTGGTATCACTACTATCTTTCATTTTCTTTTTTGTTTTATAATGTAACTATGTAGATTTTTAGGCTTCGGAAACGAAAATTAAAGGTCATTTTACGCCTACATGGCAATGAGGGAGTGCGGTGAGGAGGGCAAGAGTGGCGGTGGTGGTGGGACCGTGTTACAAATGTGGAGAGTGAGGTCACATGGCAATGGAATGCTCTCCACATTTGTAACACTTCTCACTAGCTCCGCCGCTACCAGCTGATGGGCATTCCATTGCCATGTGACCTGATTCTCGCGTCATTTTAGGCCTAATTTAGCCTTTTCGCTTCCGAATCGTACTTATCGAGTCATTTAACCCCAAATTATTTTTGAACATGATTATATGAGGTATAATGTAACTATTGTGTAGAGTTTTAGGCTTGCATTTGTTCTTGGTTGAATTTCGGAAACGAAAATTAAAGGTCATTTTACGCCTACATGGCAATGAGGGGATTGCGGTGGGGGCGTGAGTGGCGGTGGTGGTGGGGCTGTTGTAAATGTGGAGAGTCAGGTCACATGGCAATCGAAAGCCCATCTGGTGCTCTCCACATTTATAACAGTTTCAACTCCGCCGCTACCAGCTGATGGGCATTCCATTGCCATGTGACCTGATTCTCGGGTCATTTTAGGCCTATTTTAGCCTTTTCGCTTCCGAATCGTACTTACCGAGTCATTTAACCCCAAATTCTTTTGAACATGATTATATGCGGTATAATGTAACTATTGTGTAGATTTTTAGGTTTGCAATTGTTGTAGGTTGAATTTCGGGAACGAAAAGGGCATTTTAGGCCTATTTTAGCCTTTTCGCTTCCAAATCGTACTTATCGAGTCATTTAACCCCAAATTATTTTTGAACATGATTATATGAGATATAATGTAACTATTGTGTAGATTTTTAGGCTTGCATTTGTTCTTGGTTGCATTTCGGGAACGAAAAGGTCATTTTAGGCCAAATTTTGCCTTTTCGCGTCCAATTCGTACTTGTCGAGTCATTTAACCCCAAATTCTTTTTGAACATGATTATATGAGATATAATGTAACTATTGTGTAGATTTTTAGGCTTGCATTTGTTCTTGGTTGCATTTCGGGAACGAAAAGGTCATTTTAGGCCAAATTTTGCCTTTTCGCGTCCAATTCGTACTTATCGTGTCATTTAACCCCAAATTCTTTTTGAACATGATTATATGAGGTATAATGTAACTATTGTGTAGATTTTTAGGTTTGCAATTGTTGTAGGTTGAATTTTGGGAACGAAAAGGGCATTTTAGGCCTATTTTAGCCTTTTCGCTTCCAAATCGTACTTATCGAGTCATTTAACCCCAAATTATTTTTGAACATGATTATATGAGATATAATGTAACTATTGTGTAGATTTTTAGGCTTGCATTTGTTCTTGGTTGCATTTCGGGAACGAAAAGGTCATTTTAGGCCAAATTTTGCCTTTTCGCGTCCAAATCGTACTTATCGAGTCATTTAACCCCAAATTATTTTTGAACATGATTATATGAGATATAATGTAACTATTGTGTAGATTTTTAGGCTTGCATTTGTTCTTGGTTGCATTTCGGGAACGAAAAGGTCATTTTAGGCCAAATTTTGCCTTTTCGCTTCCAATTCGTACTTATCGTGTCATTTAACCCCAAATTCTTTTTGAACATGATTATATGAGATATAATGTAATTATTGTGTAGATTTTTAGGCTTGCATTTGTTCTTGGTTGCATTTCGGGAATGAAAAGGTCATTTTTGGCCAAATTTTGCCTTTTCGCTTCCAATTCGTACTTATCGAGTCATTTAACCCCAAATTCTTTTTGAACATGATTATATGAGGTATAATGTAACTATTGTGTAGATTTTTAGGTTTGCAATTGTTGTAGGTTAAATTTTGGGAACGAAAAGGGCATTTTAGGCCGACTTTTAGCCGCCCCTCCCCTCCCCCGCACGCCCTCCCCCCCACTGCACAGCCCCTCCCCCCCCCACCGCACACCCTCCCTCCCCCCCCACCGCACCCCCTCTCCTCCCCTCCCCCACCGCACAGCCCCCCTCCCCCCGCTGCCCCTCCCCTCCCCCCGCCTGCCCCTCCCCCACCGCACACCCCCTCCCTCCCCCCTCTCGCACACCTCTCCTCTCCCCCCCCACTGCACACCCCCTCTCCTTCCCTCCCCCCCACCGCATGCCCCCTCCCCCCCCCCGCTGCCCCTCCCCCCCCCGCACCCCTCCCCCCACCGCATGCCCCTCCCTCCCCCCCACCGCACACCCCTCCCCTCCCCCACCGCACACCCTCCCCTCCCCCCCTGCCCCCCTCTCCTCCCCCCGCTTCCCTCCCCTCCCCCCACCGCCTGCCGGCCCCTCCCTTCCCCCACCGCACGCAGTCCCTCCCCTCCCCTCCCCCTCCCGCACAGCCCCCTCCCTCCCCTCCCCGCACTGCCGCCCCTCGCACACGTGAGCCCCCTCCCCACACCCCACCCCCCTTAGTGGCAATGTTAATTTTATTTTTTTGTTATATTAATGCATTATTTGTACAATTTCGGGGAGATGACGGATGTGCATACGGATAACACCACAAGTGGCGCCGAACACACTACCGAGGATGAGTCTTTCGATGCGAGAAAGGAACGGGGGTAAATTGTCTCGATTTCGCCGTGAAGAGATAAATGCACAAATGCCTAGGAAGTCATTGGCGACAAAAAGAGAAAAGGAAGGGGACCTACAAAGTCACTAGGGAAACACACAAATATGACTTTGGAGTACGATAACATGGGTCAACCTTGTGGAAAGTGGCGTCAAAAGTATGGCATGCAAGTTGGCATTTGCATGCATAAACTCTCCATTTTGCACTCATGGAAAGAGGTGCCCGAGGGATTGAAGCGGTGTCTATGGGAAGATACCATGGTAAGCTTCAAGTACAATAACGTTTAGTTTCTTAATTATTTAGTTAAATATATGTGTAATATTACTTATAGCATATAAATTACAACATTTGCGAAAACTAATTTGTGAACTGCGTTTTTTGTAGAATCAATTCAATATCGAAGATGATGAAGCCAAGAAGAATGTATTTCTATCCGCGGTTGCCCGTGAGATTCGGAGATTTCAAGGCTAAGTTAGTGTCGGGTGGATCACTAAGCGGAGGAAAGTAGTAGGTACAAAGAAGAAGAACATCTACGGCGGAGAAACACAAGCCGATCCTGAGGCTTCACCGGAAACATCATCTGCACCATCCAAATTACCATTTCAAATATGGAAAACTATCAAACCTGAAGAGTGGGAAGCATTTGTTGCCAAGAAAACAACCCCACAAGCTATTGTAAGAATATTTTATTAAGATTTAATAAACTTAGATCCAAGTATTATTGTATAGCACCGTACGTAGCTAACCTTTGTTTATAATTGTGTGTTTTAGGCAAGTCGTGAGAAAAGTAGCTCGAGTGCAAAAGCTAGGAAGTATTATCATCATTTGGGTGCTCATTCGTACAATGAGGCGAGAGAGAAGTGGATGTTCGACCATTACCCCACGATAGGGTCGACAACCAGCAACGGGAGTGGCTCAATGACGACAGTTGCACGGCCTCAACAACCGAGATAGAGTCCTCGATTGGTGGTGTTCGATGCATGGGGTTGATGCAAAGGGAAAAAGAGTCTTGCTCGACCCCGGAACACAAAGATAGCCAACGCCATTGTAAGTACAAGATTATATGGTTATATAAGGTATATATAATATAACTTTTGCGCTCACAAGCATTTCTCTCTTATACTTATGTAGATTGGCTTGAAGGAAAAAGAGGCAACTCGGTGAGTTCACTCCTAAAGGACACATTGATGCATTGCACGAAACTTTAGGACCGGACCACAGTGGACGCGTGAGGGGCGTAGGAGGTGTCCGCCTCGGTTTGAGAAAGGTATATGGTGATCAATACCCATGCACAACCCCCTAGTGACCGAGTACGATTGCATAACCAGTTAGTGGATCATAATCACTATGTGGTCACCCTCAATGAAATTGTGTCGAGTTTCGAACAATTACCTCTTCCGCCCGAAGCCGAAGTTGGTCTACGATTACTAAATGATGCCCTTGGCAGTTATGTTCTGTGGCCGCGTGCATTGGTGCGGTTTTCAGATGAGGTACAATGATTAACATTCATATATATATATATGCGTGTTTTCTTTTATAGTTCCTATGATAGTCAGTAATATCTTTACTTTTAACTAAATACTAGGTTTGGGGGAAGGCCGACTCACATGCCGGAAGGGAAAGAAGGCATGTTCACCTTATAAGAAAGCAAGTTTACGTGATGAAGGTGAACGAAATGTGGTGACGGGAAATGTTTCTAAGACAAAAAATCCACTTATTATCGATCCAGAGGTGGTGCGGAGCCTTACTACGCCATGCTTTTGGTTACATGAGTGCGCTAGCGATTTACCCGATGAAAGCGCAATTGAGGTTGCTTTGGGGGAGCAACAATTCCACTACCTTGAGGACTCATGCACATTCATTTCAAAGGTTGATATTAAAGAATTCTTATGTGGGGTAGAGTTGAATGTTTCCATGATACAAACATTCATGAGGTAATACATAAGTATATAAATAAAATATACATATACATATATATGCCTTAAGTAGTTTTCAAATCCATAATAAGTAATTGTTGGTTTACTTTTAATATAATCAATATAATTTCTCAGGTTATTATACAATGAATTGCTTGCAACATCTAGTGCAATGTTTGGTTGGTTATGTCCAAACATAATACGAGATGACAATTGCTTACAAAACAAAGCCGAAGTGAAAGAGTATCTCGACATGAGTTTCAAAGCATCATCTCGTTTTGGATATCATCAGATCATTCTTGTTCCTTATATTTAAAAGTATGCTTGTTAAACTCGCTTTACATTTATTATTCGATACTTAAATTGACATATTAATTGTTCTACGATTAATAATAACTATATTTTCTTGTTGTAGGGCTCATTGGACACTGCTTGCGATATGTTTGTCACGTAACGAAGTCTACCACTTTGATTCTTTGCGTCGACAACCACCACGGTCCTTACTAATCAAATCATTGTTAAATAGGTAGCCTAATCGAAACTAAATATATGCGCACTTATTAATAATTACACATTATTCATCATCTTTAAATATATAAACAGTTAGTACATCTAATCTTATAATAATGTTGTTGATGTAGTGTGATGAAGCATATTAGTGCAACAGGACTTCGAGCACCAAAAGCTCCTGTTTGGATATCAGTCGAGGTAACATGACTAATTTATTTGTCCTTATATAGAAACACTTTTAGCCACATACTACACATCTAATTAACATGAATGTCATTGGATGCATCCTTTGGTGAACATTTAGTGTCCGCAACAAGAAGATGGACTTGCATGTGGCTATTACGTGCTGAGGTACATGTTCGATATCGTCAACCAGTGCACTAACGCCGATGATCTTCAAAAGGTATGTAACTTATTAGTATATGTTAGTTTAGATTAGATCGATTGGTAATAGGTATGAATTTGTTTAGAAACCAAAGTAGCACATGCATATATTTGGGAACGAAAATGTCATTTTTAGGCCTATTTTTGCCTTTTACGCTTCCAAATCGTATTTATCGAGTCATTTAACCCCAAATTCATTTTGAACATGATAATATGAGGCATAATGTAACTATTGTGTAGATTTTTAGGTTTGCAATTGTTGTAGGTTGAATTTTGGGAACGAAAAGGGCATTTTACGCCTATTTTTGCCTTTTCGCGTCCAATTCGTACTTATCGCTTCATTTAACTCCATTTTCTTTTTCAATATGATAATATAAGGTATAATATAACTAGTGTGTAGAGTTTTAGGCTTGCATTTGTTTTTGATTGAATTTCGGGAAGGTATATGTCATTTTTAGAACTACTAACTACGGTAAATGATTGAATTCTTATATTATGTGTTTATTCCTTGGTTGTTTTGCAAGGTTTATATGAATAACACACCACGTTTGAGGGCCTTCACCACAGACGAATTACATGAAGTTCGGGATAAGTTGGCGTCCCACATTTGCGATGATTGCTTATGATACATCTACTAGTTTGTATCAATTCTATGTACACTTTTTACATTATTAAATATATACATATTTAAAGTTAATTATTATATTACGTTCAAAAACTTGTCATATATTATTATTGCAATTTGATCGGTTTTTTTTTGTGTCGAATGGAGGTTTTGGGTGGGGCCGCCATGGTGGGTTTCTGGGTGGGCTATGGGGCTGGTTGGAGTCTTTGGGGTGGTGGCAGCAATGGGTGGAGGAGGTGGCAGAGGGTGGGTTGGGATGGGGGTGCGGGGAGTGAAGGGGGTGGGCGGGGGTGAGGGGGCGGGGCGGGGAGTGCGGGGGTGTGCAAGGTGTGGGGGGGGTGGGGGCTGGGGGTGGGAGTGCGGGAGGGTGGGCGGGGGTGGGGGTCTTTGGGGTGGGCGGGGGGTAGGGGGTCTTTGGGGTGGGCGGGGGTGGGCAGGGGGTGGGGTGTCTTTGGGGGGCGCGGGGGTGGGCGGGGGTGGGGGTCTTTGGGGTGGGCGGGGGTGGGGTGTGATGGGGCGACGGGGGGTGGGCGGGGGTGGGGGTCTTTGGGGGCGGGGGGTGGGCGGGGGTGGGGGGGTCTTTGGGGTGGGCGGGGGTGGGGTGTCTTGGGGGGGCGAAAGGGTGGGCGGGGGGTGGGGGTCTTTGGGGTGGGCGGGGAGGTGGGGTGTCTTTGGGGGGCGGGGGGGGCGGGGGTGGGCGGGGGGTGGGGGTCTTGGGGGGGCGGGGGTGGGCAGGGGGTGGGCAGGGGGTGAGGGTGCAATTTATTTTAAAAAAAAAAAATTGAATGTGAAGGGCTGCGGTTTTAAGCCCTAAACCGCAACCCTTCACTTAAATAGGGTGCGTTTTTGGCTTAAAACCGCAGCCCTTCATTTAGAGAAGAGTGCGGTTCGGGCCAAAACGCAGCCCTCCCAGCCTTAGAAGGGCTGCGTTTTTGGTACGAACCGCAGCCCTTCTTATTTATTGAAGGGCTGCTATGGAAAGGGCTGCTGGCCAAAAACGCAGCCCTTAGGGCTGTTTTGACCGCAGCCCTTCCTTGTTTTTCCACTAGTGAATAGATAGTTTAATTTAATCCTACTAGTTTGTTATTATTGGATCAAATGGGATAATGAAAGAAATATACTTTTATTCGTACTGACTGGAGCCTGGATCCTCTAGAGTTTTAATAAAACTCTACAAGATAGAGTTGTATCTTAACCATACATTTAAAGATCAAGGGTTCATATTGGTGGAAGGAGAATATTAGGGGGTGGGTTTTGATGAGAAAAAGTAGGGGGGATTTTGGAAAGATAATATATGAGCAATTGATTTTTTATTCAATGGTTGATATTGCTCAAACTCTACCCTTATAGAGTTATTTTAGAACTCTAGAGGATCCAAACACACTGTGGCGAGTATCTAACGGGCCGCAGATGTGGGAGAATCAATGCATCACACCAATGCATCACCCCCAATGCATCACCAATAACCTACTTTTTAGATTTCCTCACATCTTCCTAACTCTCCACTTGGTGACCACGTATTTACCCAGCATTCTCACCAATTTATCATCATCAGCAAACTAAAGTACGAAGCCAAAATTCCAATTATCATCAAACATCACGCCAAATACAATTCAACATTCAATACAACAAAATCTTTTTTCAGGCTTGTTCAATACTCAATTCAAGATTCGTACAAACAAACAACCTAGATGGAAATATGACTTTTTGAGGGTCTTTTAATATGTTCAATTCGTTTTATTATTTTTTTTATTGAAGTTACTCACTTTCTTTTCATGATGTAGATATTTAACGTGTTCTTGCGATTAACTAACTCCATACACATCATACTTTACTAGTTTTATGTGCACGCCATGTGTGCGTTAATTTCAAACTTTGTTAATTTATTATACATTATAGTACTGATTATACTTAAAATGTGAAACATTAATAATTATATGAATATAGATATATTAATTCACTAATATCAAAGGCTGAAGATCTGAAGTTGGGCTCAGTTACCAAACTAAAATAGTTAGTGAGTGATTTTGATTTTTAATTTTAATTTTTTAGTGATTGGATTTCGAACAAAAAGAATAAACATAATGTGTTGCTTTGATTGAATTAAAGAGTATCGAAATTACTGATATATAATAATTTGAGTTGACAATTTATGGAAGAAATGACATCACTTTCTTTTCTCCTTTATTACTTATTGAATTTATAGGGATGATTTTGAATTTTTTTATTATGTACTTAGTATATTGATAGACTGCAAATTTATATTTGTGCACTAATTGATTTATTGTACTAATGGACATAAATTAAATAATGTGATTGTTAGTTTTTGGATAAAATGTAATTGATTGTTGTATTTCTTTGCTACTTTATTGATTGATTGATCTTCCCATTTCTTTGTTTAATAATTGACTCTTTTATTTTCAAAACTAAATTACCCCTATTATATAAGCCAGGGGGAGCTATGGTGTCCCCCCATGAAAAAACTTATATACCCCTAATTTGAAACATAAAAAAACCTATTAAAAATTTCTCATTTATTTCTTGATTTACAATTATGCATAATAAGGAAAGTTGTAAAAAGAGAAAACTAACATATGAAAGTTAAGATTGCCATTAGAAGATTACTTACGATGAGGAAACTAACATAACAAATAAATTTTCCAACAATTGTAAAGCCAAAAATACAAAATTTTCTTTTACCTCAATATTCAATAACAATTACAAAGAATATAAATTAAAAATTCATAAAATTACCAAGAAAAAAAGAGTATAACTCATCTTTTTATTTTTCGTTTTCATAATTGTCGTAGTCAAGATGTTATCCAAGCGAAACAGTTAAACCTGATGAGAAAAAGTAAGCATAGACCAACTTCTTTTATCTTCATTTTCATTGCTATGTTTTGTAAAAATAAATTGTAAGTACGAAGTACTTGTTTATTTTTCGCATTAATATTAATGTTTTAAACGATTTCACATATAGTATTAAAACTAAATTACCCCTATTATATATTTAGAGAAAGGGGTGTTTCAAACTTTTTAGGTGGACAAAATGTACTCCTTCTTTCCTTATAAAAAGGTCAAGATATTTTGTCCATTTATTTTTTGATTGAAATATTTGATGCATATACCATTTTTAACTTGTTTAATGCGGCAAAGTAGAAATAAGATAGAGTTATCATATTGTTTTCTTTTGTAATTTTTTCATTTAATTCATTAAGGGTATTTTAGTCTTTTTAGAAGGGGACGCCATCTTCCTCCCCCTTCCCTTATATAATAGATATTTATTCACTTCTTTTTTGCATAATATTTTCATATTTGATTGCAATATTTCCCACCTTGTATATAATTGCTAATAAAGACTAAATAAATTTTCCCACAAGTAAATCAGATAATTTGGACAACTTGCTAGGTATCTTGTAGTCTGATCGTTTTAATTCAAGTGGACATTGAAAATTAATTGGTCTTGTAAGAGACCGCCTACTTTTAATTTAAAGTTAGGCACGGCCTAAACCCAATATAAAGAAGAGAACATGCCACCTTTTTTAATATAGTGACTAGTTTAATCCATTTAGGGACCAGTTTAATCTATTTCGTAACCAGTTTAATCTATTCAGTAATGACATTCTCTAACCCATTAAGTGACTAGTTTAATCCATTTAATGACTAGTTTAATCCGTTCGGTAAGACAACGAGTTATTTTTTGTAATTGTCTGTTGTAGTTCGAGAATCAAAAAAACAAAGGAAGGAGAAGAGAAGGGATGACTAGGATAGTGTTGGGTTAGAGTGAAATGGAATGGGCTTGTTAGAAAAATCCAGTATTGGGTTCGTCTAATTTTATGTTAAAATTAGACCGCCTATTCTAATAATTTGTGTTGAAAATTAGTTCTTACTTTAATGTTAAAAAAAACCAACTTCAGCATTATTGTCTTTTTTTTAAGGTTACAGTCAATTAATAACCTTATGTGTGAATAACAATTAAATATGTCATTACATTAAGTAAGGATATTCACCCTGAATAAAAAATCTCATTATTTTTGGCTTATTAGTTTTTCCTGAAAGCTGATAAACTATTCTTTTTTTACAAAATTAAATTGTGTAGGTCACATGATTTTTTATGCCTACAACATGACACTTAATAAACAGGACAAATGTCGTCGTATAAGAATGCCAAATGTCGTGTTCACTGACTTTTGGACTCTGCTTTATATATTACTCCCTGCGTCTTCTTTTGTTATTCCTATTTGGAATCGGAGAAGAAACCAATGCAATTCAAAAAATGGGTAAGATTCTACTATTTTAAATAAAACTAAATTAACTAAAAATAAATATTCTAGCCCTTTGAGTTATTCTAGGTTAGGAAACCAATTACACAAAAGTTTAAAGGGTAAAAGAGTAAAAAATGACTACTAAGGGCCTGTTCTCCATAGCTTATTTTCAGTTCAGTTCAGTTGCAATCAGTTCAATTCCTAATTTATTATCATTACTATTAGTTATAATTTGATCCAGTTCAGTTTAGTTCAGTTGCAATCAGTTCAGTTCAGTTCAATTCAGTTCAGTTGTTTTATGCCGAAGAGAACATGCCCTAACTAGTATGAACACATTTGTCGCCCTTTGACTTATTATATGTTAAACAACCAATGAGACAAAAGTTTGACGAGTAAAAAAGTAAAAGATGACTACTCAATAGAATTGTTACATAGTGTTTTTTTGTAATGTGAAACTCTTCCAAATTCTTTGACAAACTCTCCCAATTTATTTGACAAACTCTCCCAAATTCTAAAATCTTCTCTATTTTATATGCAAATAATAATTCCAAAACACTAACAAGTAACAATCTCCAATAAATATAAGATTTCAGTTTCTCTCCCATGCAAAAAAAATGAAAATTTTTAAAGCTCAACTCCACAATTGCATTTCGAAATTTATGTGTTTCTTCTCCAAAATTTTTGACCTCCACCTTCAATCATCTCAGTGCTTTAATTGACCAAAATTGCTCCAATTATTAAGTAAAATTTTCTTCCCCTATCTCCAATTATTAGGTTTTCATTTATAGAAAGAGAAGGGACCCAAAAAAGACGAGATAGATAAGCGATGGGAGGAAGAGATAGAGAAAGAAAATAGATGGCGGTGGAAGGGAGGTACGGGCGGAGATTTAAATATCTAGAGAGACATGGCCATATTTTGGGGGGGAACCAGGGAGGGGGCGAAGAAATGGAGAGAGAGATGTTTGGAGAGCTATTCTAATATGTTTGGAGAGCTAAGGATGTATAAAAGGATTATTTGGAGTATATGGGAACTCTTGAGGACTTTGGTGCCCACTTTTTTTTTTACCAATATACCCTTTACTAGAAAAGAAAACTACAACACCTACCACTCTACTAGTTTAAAAATAAAATTAAATAAGGGAAAAATCGATCTAACAAAATGTAAAATAGATGCAGTTACCACTCATCCTTCGACTTCGCATGCATAACGTGCATATAAAGGCTAGTTTGGAATATATGCAAAGTGTGTACATTGTATCTCTATTAGTTAACTCTTTACCCTGACATGAGCCATGAAATGTTATCGTTTGTCAATGCTTATCCTTAATTACTGGCCCCTACGCTTATCTAGATTTGGTATGAGATTTTGGACCACTTTTTTTATCAAGATAAACAAGGTACAAGAAAAGGTCGTCAAGTAGGGATATAAGATATAAATTATCAAAATCAGCTCTTTACTTGCTAATGAAAAACTAAATCAAACAAAATTAGTCTTAACAACATTTTTCACATTTACTGTGACAATTTAAAGATAATGTTTGGCTAAACTCGATCTCCCTTTATACATCAAAACCATATAAAAAAAATATCTCACACAAAGTTTTTATGTTATGATATTGTTTAGAGTACCTTATAAGCGATCCTTTTTATATAGTTTGTGGCTCTGTTATTGAACGACACTATAATATTTATGTTATTGTACTCTGGTGTTATAATCTCTATTATTTATTTCGACAAATAGAAAAAAGAAAAAAAGGGGTAACTAACTACTTCAATAAAACAAAAAAAAATAATTTTAAAAAAAGAAAGTATGCAGTTACTAGAACGCAAATCAATTTAAAACCTCTAAAAGTTTCTATCATAACTCAAAACAAAGAGAGAGAAGAAGACCAACACTCTTCCTACCCCCTTCATTCTTCAGCAATTCACAAAATTATTTCCAGATTTTTTTTCTCCCCTGTTTTTTATTTTTTATTTTTGGGCGTTCTTGGTTTTATTTCTTTGTAATATTTTACTTTTCCCATTTTTCTGAAATGCTTTTATGAATTTAATATTACTGGTTATCGGGTAGCAGTTATAATCATAAAATTATCATTACCCCTACAAAGGATATTTTTTTTATATATATTTTTAGTACATTATACTAGGTTTTCGTTCTTACTGTCATGATCTATAGAAGAGATCATCAAAATAATTTTCAAATATATTATTACTAGATACAATTACGCAATAAATTTAACTTTGATAGCGATTTTGCACGCATAGCGTGCATATAAGGCTAGTATAGTTAATCTTAAAATTAGGATTTATGGAATTGGTGGGATACATTCGATCATTTATATTTTTGTAAATTTTGGATAATTTCAATCTAAAATATCAAGAATGAAAACCCTTTAAGTTTAATCATAGTAATTGAAGAAAAACAGTCTATATATAGCAGGGTCGGGCTAGGATGTTGAGGGCCATGTGCATAATCTTAAATCTCCACTTTTTTTTTTTAAAAAAAGATAATTTTATTAACATAAAAATTTCACTAGATATAGAAAGAATCAGGGCTGTTCCTGAGCATTATTGGGCCCAAGGCAAAATAAAAAAAATAGGCTCCATAACACAAGAAATTTAAGAAAATATGCATGTTTATAGGATAACAACTAACTGAATATTGACTCATTAACATGTATCATCGGTTATTTCTTCAGCTAAAAAAATTTCATAGCCTCCTCCCCTCTCTCTCTTTTCTCTCTCAAACCCTAGCCTCTCCTACCATTTCTTCATCAGTTAGGGGCTGCCATGGATGATTTTATCCATGGTAAGCTCCTTTTCCCCTTTTATTTTCAGTTTTTAGTTCATTTTCTAGTTTTGTTGAATAAATTAGTCTCTCTTTATGAGATTTTTTCAAACCCTAGTGGGGATTTTAGTCTTCGTTGTGGAGATCTCCGTCTCCCCTATGGGAGTTGTAAGTATTGTTTTTTTGTCTTTAGGTATGAGAAATTGTTCTCATTGGTTGAAGTTCGACACTCAACATGAAGGTATTGGAATCTCGTATGCGGTTAACATGGCTCAATCAAGAATGTTCTTCCCAAACTATGTCAGAATGATAGACTTCCTCATCAATAGCTGCTTGATTCAGCAAATACAAGGGGGTTGCGCTGTATTGCTCGATCTGGTTCATTGTAGTTTCTTCGAAGACAAATTTGATTTAACATTGTTTGATTGTATCTTGTTTTTCTTTAATACCTACTGTAGATGCCGTTTGGCCTTCAATTAATGAATATTCTCTTTGAAAAATAAAGCTAAAAAAATTTCATTTCACATGTTTAACATCTATTAGTCTGTAAAACCTAGATCAACCATAAAATCAAAATTTCAAAATACATAATTAAATTTAAAGCTTAATGCACTTTATTATCGGATGCCTTAAAATGAATATTAGAAATCAAATATAATTATATCAACCAAGAACTAAAATTGATACTGAAATTTGTTGTTCCACCTTGACTTTTGTATCTTCTAGCACACTAATTTGACCAGTGATATGTCAATTTTTCATTAGTAAAAATAAGGTATAAGTATAACTTTGTCTCTCAGAATGTATATGAACTTTGATAAAATATAATATTATGATACTCTAAGATAGTTTACGTAAATTTAGGGTAGAAGCATAATATGTAGAAGTATCCATCATTATTAATTTAGAGGCTAATTTTTTTATATTTATTTTTATGATATAAATTAATACATGTAATATCATAACGCAATCATATATATTAAAGTTGGTAAACACAGAATATTGAGAGCATAAAATTCCTAATATTAAACTTTGGGTTGTGTATAATATATTTTAATATAGGCTCTATTTACAATATGATGGTGATAAGATATAAAATCATACGCCTTTTTACTAAAAAAAATGAAATATTAATAGAAGACTTTTTTAAAGGTGGTAAATGGTAGATTGAAAGTTGAAGATTAGGAAAAATGGATTGATACTTGATACTCAGAAGAAGATGGCAAGAGAGTATTGGTTAAAAATAAAAAAAATAAAACAACAAGTTTAAGTCATTGAAAAAGAAAATTTGGGAAGGATAAAATAAGATATAAAAAGGGGAAGCTGTTTCGATTTGAATCACTCTGGCTCTCAAATGCCGAGTGTGAGCAGGTGGTGGCTCGTGCATGGAAGGATCAGGCAACCGAGAATATAACTTCGAGGGTGTCTAGTGTGGCGGGCTCGCTGGCCTCTTGGGCAAAGGTGACGTTTGGAAATGTTCGGAAACGAATTATTGATGCAGAACGTCGATTACATAGCCTCCAAGAAAAGCCACCTGATGGTTTTATTTTACAACAATGTCATGCGGTTGCTAATGAGCTCGATGAACTCCATAGTTTAAAAGAATCATACTGGCATGCTAGAGCCCGGGCAAATGAGCTGCGTGATGGGGACAAAAATACATCTTATTTCCATCACAAAGCTAGCCAGAGAAGAAAGAGAAATTTGATAAAAGGTTTGTTTGATGAGGATGGCGTATGGAGGACTTCGAAGGAGAATCTGGAGGGAATTATCTCACATTATTTCGAAGATTTATTTGCTGCAGGTAGCCCTCGTGATGTTGATGCTGCTGTTGCGGGAATCGAGCCTAAGGTCACGCCTATGATGAATTAGGAGCTTATGGAGGAACCGAGTGGGGAGGATATTAAGGCAGCTATATTCCAGATGCATCCAAACAAGGCACCTGGTCTTGATGGCATGCATGCTCTATTTTTTCAGAAATTCTGGCATGTTGTTGGCCCTGATGTGATTTGTTTTGTAAAGAGGTGGTGGAGGGGGGAGGTGGAGTTGGATGCTGTGAATCAGACATGTATTGTTCTCATCCCAAAATGTGCTGATCCGAAAAGAATGACGGAATTTCGCCCTATAAGTTTGTGTAATGTGCTCTATAAAATCATTTCAAAAACCTTAGCAAATAAATTGAAAAAGTGCCTGGGTGAGTTAATTTCTATTAATCAAAGTGCTTTTGTTCCTAAGCGCTTGATTACAGATAACGCTCTCATAGCTTTTGAAATTTTTCATTATATGAAGAGGAAGGGGGATGGCAAGGATGGTACAGTGGCTCTGAAACTTGATATGAGTAAGGCATATGACCGGGTAGAGTGGAGTTTTTTGGAGCATGTTATGTTGAAGTTTGGCTTTTATGTTCAGTGGATTCAGAAAATTATGATCTGCCTGCAAAGTGTGTCTTTTTCTTTCAAGATCAATAATCAATTGTCTGGTCATATAGTTCCGGGGAGAGGGCTTCGACAAGGTGATCCTATCTCACCTTATTTATTTTTACTCTGTGCTGATGCTTTTTCTATGTTAATGTCTAAGGCAGCAAGGGAGCAGACTATTCATGGAGCAAAAATTTGTAATGGTGCACCGAGAATCTCTCACCTCTTTTTTGCAGACGACAGTATTTTATTTGCTAGAGCCAATTTGCAAGAATGCTCTAAGATTGCTGATATAATCAGCTTATATGAGAGAGCTTCCGGTCAGAAAGTCAATTTTAGCAAGACGGATGTGGCTTTTAGTAAAAAAGTGTCTGTTGATAGGCACGAAAGGAGATTGTTGATACTCTTGGAGTTAGAGAAGTGGACAGACATGAGAAGTATTTGGGCTTGCCGACAATCATAGGACGTTCAAAAAAGGTGGTTTTTGCATTCTTAAAGGAGAGAATTTGAAAGAAGTTGAATGGATGGAAGGAAAAGTTGTTGTCTAGACCCGAAAAAGAAGTGCTGATAAAAGCTGTTGCCCAAGCAATTCTGACTTATATGATGAGTATTTTCCGCATTCCTGATGGTTTGATTGACGAAATTCATGCTTTGATAGCCAAATTTTGGTGGGGATCAAATGGAACAGAAAAGAAGCTACATTGGCATAATTGGGAATCTATGTGCTTGCCAAAGGCGATGGGAGGAATGGGCTTTAGAGATCTCAAATGTTTTAACCAAGCTATGCTTGCAAAACAATGCTGGAGATTATATGAGGATCCGAATTCCCTACTCTATAAAGTGCTTAAAGCTCGTTACTTTAAAAATGATGAGTTTTTAGGTGCTTATGGGGGGTTCGATCCTAGTTATTCCTGGCGAAGCATTTGGGGAGCAAAATCATTGTTATTAGAGGGGCTAAGATGGCACGTTGGCAATGGCATGAGCATTAAAGTGTGGGGCGACGAGTGGCTTCCGGGGGAGGGTGAGAACCTCACGCCTACTCCAATTGCTACTGCTAACCTGGAGTTATTAGTGGCGGACCTGATTGACCATGAGCTAGGATGGTGGAATGAGAGCAAAATCCGTGAATTAGTAGAAGAGGACGACGTTGAAAGAATCATGAACATACCCCTATCAAAATTTTGGCCACGTGATGGTAAGTATTGGTGGTCGAGTAGGGATGGACTGTATGCGGTGAAGTTGGGGTATTGGTTGGGTATGTTGGGGAAAAGAAGGGCGTGGCAATTGGGTGTGGGGCAGCAGGAGACGGAGCTTTGGAAATGTGTGTGGACGATTGATGGTTCGAATAAAATGAAATATTTTGTGTGGAGGGCATGTAAAGGTAGTCTAGCAGTGAAGGAAAGACTACTACAG
>CANSZD010000046.1:507500-565000 GCA_947648045.1 Beta corolliflora
TCGATAAGTTGTAGGCTCATACGAAGATTCAATGGCAGCATGCCAGCATATCAATGATAATTTTGCTAAAAATAGGTAGGGAACTTACTTTCACGATAAGAATGTCGTGGCTCAAATGTACTGGAATTAAGAGGCTATGTGAAAGAAGAGGATAAATCTGGAGTTGCAGTGAGTGAATCAATAGAGCATAACATTGAAGAGCTATTGTTGTCATCCAGAGAAGCAGAAGTAGATGGGCTTGTAAAAGATGCACTTGTAGGAGTAGATATATTTGGGATGTCTAATGGTTCCATCGAAGAAGTTTCTTCAATGGGTGGAGCAGGCACCTCAAGTTCAGTTTCTGTATTATCATCCGGAAACAAATCAATGGAAGCATCAATAAAATATGAAGTGTTATGCGCAATTTTAAAATTCAAGAGTGATGCAAACATTTAATGCTCCCAGAACACAACAAGTCTAGATATTCTGATACGTTGAGAGATAGGCTCCCAACACTTATAACCTTTTTGTGCAATACCATAGCCAAAAAAACAACATAATCTCGCCCTTGGTTCTAGTTTAGTACGCTCGTGAGGTTGAAGTAGAGCGAAACAAACACAACCAAACACGCGAAGAGAATCATATTTTGGGGTTGTACCATGTAACCTTTCATAAGGAGCCTTATTTTCAATGACCGGTGACGGAATCAAATTGATATTGTACAGAGCAGTAAGAGCAGCCTCCCCTAGAAATATTCAACACATGATCCAAAGATTAATAACGCACGTACAAAATCTAAGATATGCCGATGTTTCCGTCCGGCTCGCCCATTTTGTTGGGCGGCGCCAGGACACGAGTGCTGAAGAACTGTTCCATTACTAGCGATGAAGCTAAAAAAACTCTTCTCCCTGTATTCCATCGCCTTATCAGACCGTAAGGTCTTAATTTTGCAAGCAAACTGGGTATCAACCATAGCAGCAAAGTTGAAGTCAATTTGTTTCAACTCGGAACGATTTTTAAGAAGGTAAAGCCATGTGTATCTGGAATAGTCATCGACAAATATAACAAAATATTGTAGACCATCAAGAGTGGAATCGGGAGAAGGACCCCAGATATCTGAGTGAACAAGATCAAAAGGAGCAGCACATATAGAGTCATTATTATTAAATGGCAAAGCATGATGCTTTGCAAGTTGACAAGAAAGACAATCCACTTTTTCGTGTTTGACATAGCCTAAAACACCACTAGAAATCAATGAGTTTAACTTAGAAGAGGAGATATGACCCAATCTGGAATGCCAAATTTCTTGAGATACAACTGCAGCAACATAAGACTCTGAAACTGTTGTTGGAACCTTTGGAGAAACGGAAAGAGATATGGCTTCAAACAGATGACTAACTCTGCGCCCTATCCCAGTATTTCACCACTTTTAGGATCCTTCACACAACAACCACTATTTGAAAAACAGACATCCAAGCCAAGTTCACATAATTGACCTACAGAGATGAGATTTAATGCAAGTTGAGGGACAAGAAAAGCATCACACAATGACAAGTTCGCAGTTAAAACATCCCCAACATGAGTGATCAGCAGTTTTGAAAGAAGAATTGTGATAGGGGCGTCTCTTGTTAAGAACGGAGCTAGTATTAGAGGTCATATGATTGCTGCAACCAGAGTCAAAGTACCAGGAGGATGATATACCTAGAGTCATCGATAGAGTTGATGTGGTTGGGGTGCTATTTATTTGGTTGATAAAGGCCTGTAGATCATTCAAAGTGATCGATGAAGGGGGCTAATTAGAGACATCAGTTACAACAGTGGATGTGTTGGAGCTAGGTTGAGATGGTCGAGTATAGCTTCTATCCTTGCCAAGTTTTGCTTGCAACTTACGGCATTCTGAGATGACATGACCAGAGCGCTTGCAATAGTGACATAACAGTTCATGCTTGTTGGAAGAAGATGCTAAAGGTTTGAAAGCATGAGAAACTACCATGACAACATTGGGCAAAATAACCTCCGATCCGTCTAGTGAGACTTTAGCATGCCAAGACGTGTCTCTTTGAATAGTAACTCTACAACAACACTTTCAAGTGTCAGGAATGTCTCTCTATGCAACAAAGAGCCACGCAGATTTTCATAGTCACCCTCTAAAGCCATCAAGAATTGCATAACTCGCTGTTTATCATGATATTCATAGAAATTTATAGCATCCTTTGCATTCTCCCACTAAGGCTCCGACAAGGTTAGTTGGTCCTAGATAGAGTGCATAAGAGCAAGAAAGTCATTAATAGATTGTCCAGGAGCTTGCTCCAAGGTACGAAGAGTCTCAAAAAGCTGATATTGATGAGCAACATCAGTTACGGAATATCGTGTTGATAAGAGGTCCCAAACCTCTTTAGCAGTTTCAAATCTACCAAACTGAATCTTAATTGATGGAATTGTAGTGTTTCTAATCCATGTAATAATTTGATGATTTTTGCTATCCCAATCTTCTAGCCTATCACTATATTTGGAATCATCCTCGTCCTTCTGCTTAATTGGTTTAGCAAAGGTACCAATAACATAACGCCCATAGTTTCCGTCCTTTCAGAAAATTTGACATCTCTTGAGGCCAAGGCACAAAATTTGAACCATCTAAAATGGTCTTAATAGGTTGACTAACATTTGATTTCACCATAATTTTCAAGTGTAACCACATTTATGAAGAATTCAAAAGGAACACAACAACCTTAAGGAAATTTTGAAAAGAATTGTACAGATAAGTGAATGAAATCCAATGAAGACATAGTAGATCAAAATCGACCAAAAAGAGCCGCAAACAAACTCACCAAACTGACTGAAATAGCTACTGAAGGTTTTGGGAAATTCTGGCAACATCATGGAGAAATCCGGCGACGGGTTGACAAGGTACAGTTCCGGCAAAGGCGTGACGAGATTGATCGTGAGCAACCCGTTAATGGGTAAAAACGGATATGGGCAATCCGTTAAAAAAACTAGTAGCAAATTAAGTACTACATTTTGATGATTTGTAGCATAATGAAAATGGAAATTTTCATAAAGTGAAGTTTGAAGCAGTACTTCAATGAGAGAGGTAAGTGATGAGTGTTTAAGGTTAATGTGAAAAAAACATGTGGAAGTCTGTAGAACTCTTTCTTACTTCTCGTTTTGTTCTTTTCTTTTCATTTCTTTTTTTTTTTTTATAAATGCTCCGATACCATGTTAATTTTTAGATTATATGAAATGGGCATGGGTAACCCAATAAGGAGGAGGATAGTTTAGCCCACTTACAAGCCCAAGGAGGTTCCATCCTAAAACCAATTGGTGATAGAAGGAGTAACTCTAAGGCTTATAAAGTAGTTTAGTCTCTCCTATTTTCTCCAATGTGGGACACTCACATGTGCTCATCAATGGGATTCAACACTCCCCCTCACATGTGAGTGTCATTAGAATTTAGAGCTAACTGGAAAGGTAATTAGAAATAATCCCCTTAGGGGCTGGACATCCTGTCGAGGTTATCTAGTTGCTTGATTAACTGCCCAGTTTAGAAGAGACCCACAACCCGGGCTCTGATACCATGTTACTTTTATAAAGAGAATAGATAGGGAGAGAATTGTGTATATATATATATATATTATGTATTCCATTAGCACTAATACATAGAGTATATATACAATATGGCCTAGAATAGATAAGGCAAAGGAGATATTCTAGCAACGATTATAGGACTAACCTACCAAGTATAGATATCTAAATATGCAATAATCATAATAATATCAAGGTAATCTTAAGATATATATTATAATGATTCTAACACCTTTTTCATGTATGACTAAACTTAGAGTTTAGGTATATGTTTAAAGTTATAATTATGTTGAATCATGTGGAGTATGAATGATGAGCTTTACTTTCTCATGAGTTCATCTTGTATATATCTTTCTCAGTGAAATATTTTGTGTTTATAATGATGTGCCTTACATTAGTAAAAAAAAAATCAATCATGGGTTGCTTATATGCAAGTCCCTACTGAAATACCATCTTCAAGACCTTGAATGGCATCTTATAATACCTTTAATGGCAAACTTTAAAACGATTTTTATTACTATCAGGACAAACTATCTTAAGGGACAGATTCCTGAAGGAGTTGCACATGCCAAACTACCATTTTGCGGTTTGGAGGGTTTTACCATTTGGTTCATTTGTTGTCGTACGAAAGCTAGTAGGGACGGATTTCCAGTAGTACTAAAGCAAGAATGTGGCAATACTTTTAGACTTGGATGGAAATCCGAGAGAAGGATTCTCGACATTGACTAAGGGAACTATAAGTTGCGATCCACTTGCGTTCACCTAATACCTTAACAATTATTAAAACTATTGGTTTTTGAAAATGATGTTTATCTAGGTTGTCTCTTTCACCTATAGACTTTTTTCATGCTGTGTAGATTTTTGTGTTGTCGTGGCCCATGTTTTGCACTTCGATTTGGTTTTCCTTAAATTATTATTATGTTCCTCTAATTAACCTTAGATTGGGGGAGCTGCTAGTTACTCTCCACTAACGGTAGTTGTTGTTGTCTTTTTTACAGATATGTCATGGTGAAGTTATTTATATTGCTTTAGATGGACATTCTCTCATTTTAAATGACATTTTAATTTGTGATTCTTTATTTTAATGAGGTTTTATTTTGCCTCAAGAGTAGTATTCAAATTGAACTCTTAGTTTTATTTTGGATAATGTTTTATTTCCGCGAACCTTAGTTGAACCCTTTAGTAGGGCCATTCTCCAAAATAACGGTATTTTCTCTACCGTAAAAAAATTCTATATTTAATTTTATATTATTTAAATTATAGTATTTCCTGAGATGTTACAAAAGTACATTCTTATTTTTTCTATGTTGTGCATGAAAAATGAGATTTTTGTGAGTATAAAGAGAGTCACTTTGGGTAATTAATTTAATTTACTACTGAACAAAATATAATAAAAAAAATTGAAACTAATTTTATTCTTTAATTTTAAGACTTTTTTTTTTACAATAACCACCTTATATAATCAATATTTTCTAAATAACCACTTCATATCAACTTTTGTTTGAACTTATCATACCCATAAAGATTAAAATGACTACCACCTAACATTTTCTGTCCATCAAAACATGGGCTACACGGAATTTGATTCGTCATCTCTACAATGAATCAACTATTCCAATTCTTTTTGGGGGTGACTTTAATGAGATTTTGAGCTATGGTGAAAAGGAAGGGGGTGTGGATAGAGTTCGGAAGGAGATGTTGATGTTCCGAGCAACTATGGATGATTTGCACCTTTGAGACTTAGGTTATGTTGGAGCTTGGTACACGTGGGAGCGTGGAATTTCTGCTTCCACACGCATTAGAGAACGCCTCGACCGTTTCATTGGATCTGCTGCATGGTTCGATCATTATCCGGGTACTTATGTTGAACATGTGCTACGCTATAAATCTGATCACATGGCAATTGTGACTCGCTCTCCTAATATGCAAGATAAACCAAAGAAGTGTCGAGGCTTCCGCTTTGAGACTTGCTGGCTCCTCGACGTGGATTGTGAAGCAGTGGTCCGAGGGGGTCCGAGGGGCTTGGGACTCATCCACGGGAGAGCCTATCACTTCTCGCCTCTCCTCTATGGCCCATGATCTAGTGGGTTGGAGTGCTAATAAATTCGAGAAGCTGGGTAAGCAGATAGAGCAGGTTGAAAAGCAACTGTTACTTGCTCAAAAACGCCCCATAACTGATGATAGCTGTGTCGAGTGTACCGAATTGGAGAAGACACTTGATGACTTGCACATTAAACAGGAGGCTTACTGGTACCTCCG
Source organism: Beta corolliflora (assembly GCA_947648045.1). Lineage (NCBI taxonomy): Eukaryota > Viridiplantae > Streptophyta > Magnoliopsida > Caryophyllales > Amaranthaceae > Beta > Beta corolliflora. The sequence continues at coordinate 513,321 of CANSZD010000046.1, forward strand.
TTCTCGTGTCTTAGAAGTGAAGGATGGCGACAGGAATACAAAGTATTTTCACCACAAAGCATTGTGGAGGAAGAAAAGAAATTATATCTCAGGTTTGTATGACAAACTTGGGACCTGGCGCGAGGATGCCGAGGAGGTGGAAGGTATATTCGGGGAGTATTTTCATGATATTTTCACTTCGTTGAATCCTACTGATGTAAATTTGCAGGATGTTTTGCAACATATTAGTCCTGTAATTTCAGCTGAATGTAATCAGACTCTTATGAAACCTTTCTCCAAAGATGAAATTTTTGCTGCTCTTCAGCAAATGCATCCCTGTAAAGCCCCAATCCCGGATAGTATGCATGTCATCTTTTATCAGAGATTTTGGCATATTATTGGAGATGATGTCACTCAGTTTTTCTGTAGCATTCTTCATGGGAATTCCTCTCCCAGGGTGATTAATCATACAAATATAGCTCACATTCCAAAAGTCAAAACTCCCACTGCTGCTTCGGAGTTCCGTCCATCTCTCTCTGCAATGTTCTATACAAGCTTGTCTCGAAGGCTCTTGTTATTCGATTGAAGGAGTTTCTCCCTGCTCTTGTTACAGATAATCAGAGTGCTTTGTCCCGGGGCGTCTGATTACTGATAATGCTCTCATTGCTCTGGAGATTTTTCATTCGATGAAACATAGAAGTAAGAGTCGCCGGGGCACTATTGCTATGAAGCTCGACATGAGTAAGGCCTATGATCGAGTTGAATGGGGCTTTCTGAAGAAGCTTCTGCTGACAATGGGCTTTGATGGTAGATGGGTTAACTTGGTGATGGATTGTGTGTCTTCGGTCTCTTACTCCTTTATTATAAATGGGGGAGTTTGTGGTTCTGTCATTCCTGCAAGAGGTCTTCCTCAAGGTGATCCCCTTTCTCCTTATTTATTCATTATGATAGCTGATGCTTTCTCTAGAATGATCCAGAGTAAGGTTCAGGCAAGACAGATTCATGGTGCAAAGGCTAGCCGTGGTGGTCCCGAAATCTCTCACGTTCTTTTTACGGATGATAGCCTCCTCTTTACGAGAGCGACTCGACAGGAATGCTTTGTTATAGTTGATATCCTCAACCAATATGAATTAGCATCCGGACATAAAATTAATTATGAGAAGTCGGAAGTCTCTTTCAGCAAAGGAGTTAGCAGTGAACAAAAAGAAGATTTGGTGGGAATTTTAAAAATGTGGCATGTTGAGAAGCATGAGAAGTATCTTGGTATCCCCTCTATTAGTGGAAGATCAAAGAAAGCTATCTTTGATTCTCTTCTTGATAGAATTTGGAAGAAACTCCAAGGTTGGAAGGAAAAGCTCTTATCTAGAGCTGGTAAAGAAACACTCTTGAAGTCAGTTATCCAAGCTATTCCCACATATCTCATGGGTGTTTACAAGATCCCTCAATTGGTGATTCAACAAATTCACTCTGCCATGGCTCGTTTTTGGTTCGGTAGCTCTGGTTCTCAGCGGAAGATTCACTGGAAGAGCTGGGAATCTATGTGCACTTTGAAATGTCTCGGAGGTTTAGGATTCAAGGATTTAAGTGTTTTTAATGATGCTCTTTTGGGTCGACAGGCATGACGCTTAACTCGTGCACCTAACTCTCTTCTTGGGCGAGTAATGAAGGCCAAATACTACCCTAATTGTGATTTTCTTGATGCATCTTTGGGTTTCTCTTGTAGCTACTCATGGAGGAGCATTTGGAGCTTAAAGGCATTAATTAAAGAAGGTTGCCTTTGGCGTGTTGGTGATGGTGCTTCAATTCGGGTGTGACAGGACCCATGGCTTGCGGATGAAGAAGGGTGATTCGTCTCTAGTGCCCCGCAAAGGAATTTTAAAAAGGTTAGTGATTTGATTGATGATCATGCTTGTGAATGGAAAGTGGAGCTTATTGAGGAAGTATTCAATGAACCTGATGCGAAATGTATTTTGGCAATCCCACTATGTGCTTCCCAACCTCATGATGACATTACATGGGCTCTCACCAAGGATGGTATGTATGCGGTTAAAACCGCATATATGCTCGGGATGGGTTGTAATCTTGATAATTTCCATCAAACATGGGTGGATATCTGGAGTATGGAGGTTAGTCCAAAGGTTAAGCATTTCTTTTGGCGTATGTGCACAAATTCCTTGCCTACTCGTGCTTTGCTCCATCATAGGCATCTTATTTATGATGCTACTTGCCCATGGGGCTGCGGTGCTATTGAGACTACCAACCACGGTTTATTCACCTGCCCCCGTGTTATAGAGCTATGGGAATCCTGTGGATGTGTGACGATGTGTGATAATGCCGCGACTCTTAGCATGTGTGAATTGGTGAATAGTTGGAAAAATCTTGACAAGAAGATGATTATTAAAGGTGCATTCCTAGCTTGGTGTCTTTGGGGTGAACAGAATCAATGGATTTTTCAGAACAAATGGACTCCCAATAAAATTCTGGTGGATCGTGTGGTTCGACTCGTTGATGAACATGGGCAATATACAAGTCGGATTTACCATCACCAAGGCAAGCCTACTGAGCCCAGCTCGAGGATGTGGCAAGCGCCCCCTGCTGGGGTTGTTAAGATCAACGTGGACGCATCATTAGCTGAAGTTGGCTGGGTTGGTCTCGGTGTTGTTGGGCGAGATTCAAATGGGGTGGTCATGTTCGCTGCCACAAGACGTGTTAAGGCTAGTTGGAGTCCTGAGGTGGCCGAGGCAAAAGCAGTGGAATTTGCTCTGAAGCTAGATCGTAGATACAAGCTCAAAGAAGTAATACTTGAGTCGGATTGTCAAGTGGTAATCAAACGCCTTTCCAAGTGTGTCTTCTATCTTTCGGACCTTGATAAAATTCTCCATGATATTGTAGCTGATATCTCTTCCTTTACTTCTCTTGTTTGGTCCCATGTTAAACGGGATGGTAATTTTGTCGCGCATTATATAGCTAGAATTTTACCTTTTGGTGTGGAACAATTATGTGAAAACCACTCCCTTCCGGAGGTGGCGCCCTATGTACTCATGGACAAGCTGTCTTTATCTTAATATAGTTTGGTTGTTTCCCCTCAAAAATAAAAAATCTACAACAACTATTTTTTTATTGTTTAGCGTTGCTTGACGAGGTGATTGGGTTATTTTAACGAAATAGGGTTTTATGTAATTAGGAGAACAAACTTCTTAAAATCGTCATAAACTGCTTTCATGGTTGTTGTCATTAGGTTGTCCAAGCCTTCAAATTAGCAATATTGATGTCTAGACAACCTAAGCTATTCTCCTAGAAGACCACTGAAGACGAATCAACCCAGGAACATTAGTATGCAACCACTTGGTGCTTAGGTAAGGCAATTGAAAGTAAAAAAATGTTAACTTGCAAAGAAAGTTATTGTTGTCCTATAAGGTTTTCATGTAAATCCGAATAAGGGTTCCTGAGATTTAGAGTTGGAATACAATGGAACAAGTTCCCAAGTTGGAACAGGATGCAATCCCATGTTCCGTGCAATATCATGTCTTTGAAAGTACATTTATATGAAGACCTAGTTCATGTACTAAGAAAATCTAGTTACTATGAAGACCAAGATCATTGTGGAAGATGTCAAAAACTTGTTTGATTGGCCAGGGCCGTCTCGTAAAATTAGGGGCCCTGTGCTAAAATAAAATTATAAAGATTAAATTTTTTTGGTGAATAGAAAGAGACGGAATAGTTATTAATGGGGTCTTTTTGAAGAATAGGAGGAGAAGAAGAAAAATACCAAATAGAAATTAATCTCTTTAAATTTGCATCCAACATTACACTCGATAATATTGGAAAGGAGTAGTTTGTAATTAGATAGGTTCTTTTTCTTTAGACGGACAACTAATAAAATTGGGCCCTTGTATTTTAATTAGGGGCCCTGTGCAGTTGCTTACCCTGCACATGGCCTTAGCAGCCTATGTTAATTGCGGTTATGAGTTCCAAGAGTTTAGAACTTGCGAAGCTACTGTTAAGAAGTTTCATCAGAGCATACATGAAAACCAAAAGTTAGTCAAATTTACTGTTAAGAAGCTTCCGTTCGGTATTACTGTGGTTTTCTGTTTTTTGGTTTTTTGATTTTCAAAGTCATGTGATATATGTCCTATAATGAATAAAAAATTAGTCAAATTTATTGGGAACATGATGATTTTGAAAACTAACAACTAAAAAGTGAAAACCACTTTTTCTGGTTTCCTATTTTTGGTTTTTAGTCTTATAGGAAAGCGTTTAATTTTTAGAATATAGGTAACTATCTTATGAGTCTTAGTAATATTTGGGAACAAAAGAAACACACGAATAAAATTGGAACTAATTTCTAAGTTTCTATATATAAATAAAAGTTTAATTGTGTAAAAGAGTTTTTGGTAAAAAAGAAAAAAGGGACTATGATCAAGGGGATCATAGTTCAGGAACATCAATAAGAAATGCAGGGAGTAATTTTATTTAAAACTCATACAAAGTAAAATTGTTTTCAGTTTAAATTTTTTATCTAATGTAATTATTATCTTAATATAGTAAGGTTCCCTAATACAGTTAGGATCAACCTTAATATTTCACTTAAGGAGTTTTCTCAAGTTTTAACAAAAACTTTATGCACCACACAGGTTCAGAGCTATATAGCATAAATAAGCAAGGGATATGTCATACGCGTACCTGATTAATCAGGTTTATTGAGAGTTCTGAAAGAGAGGAGATCTTTAGATGCCAATTAAATGGAACAAGAGTCACTAGTGTTGGAAGATTCCAGAGCTTCAATATTGCAGATTCTTCAACTCAATAATCGCTGTCTCTGTCACAAATCCATCCTCGTCTACGAATACTTGCTCCAGATTAGCACAATCTTCTATATGCAACCTTTTGAGTTTTGGAAGTCCATGGGTAATGAAAGATATTGGCAGGACACTCTTCAAATTGTAACAAGATTCAACTCTGATGATCTTGATTTCTTTGAAGCTATCTTGCATACCCTTCGAAGCTTCACAGCAGTCATCATCTCTCACGATAATTGTTTCTAACGCTTTGCAGTCAACGATCTCAAGCTTTTGTAATTTGACTAAGCTCTCGGAAACAGCGGACGTAAAAAGAGTCGTCAATTTATCACATTTATACAGAGAAAAGCGTTCAAGTCTGTGCAGCAGCCAATGATAATTTGGCCATATGCTCTTCAGTTTAGGTAACCAATCTAAGTGTAACTCAACCAACTTCGAGAGTCGGCCATCGCACTTCCGATTGTCAAAGTCAAGAAGGGGGAAGACTTCTTCTATCTCATCACAGCTCTTGATCTTTAAAGTAACAAGAGACTCGAAGCTTCTGAGGATAGCTTTAACAAATTTGGTTGAAGATCCAACTTCCCCTTCCTCGTCAACGGGCTCTTTCCATTTCTACAAAAATTTCAAGGTTAAAATCTTCAATCCATCACGTATCTATATAAATAATCTGGAGAATTCTGGCTTAGTATTTTAGCTTAGCAACGCCATAAGTAAAATATGTAGAATTTGTAAGAGAAAAAGAGTAGTATACGCGAAACAAAAATAACCAAACTTACTGCTAATATTTCACTCCACAAATGACTAGAAACAAACCTATATTTAAATAAACTAAGCAACAACTACCACTCCTAAGCTATAGTGCACCAATACAATGCAAAACTTAATAGCTAATACTCCCTCCGGTCTTTATTAATTTACCCGTATTTATTTTTGGGATGTCCCTTATTAGTTTACCCATTTCTTTTGTTTCTATTTTTGGAATGAGACCACTAACTTTCCATCACACACACATTCAACTTTAATATTTTCTCCGTTCCATAATAAGTGAAACATAGGAAATGGGCACAAGATGTAATTAACATCACTTTCAAAAGCCAAAAAGTCATAAAATACCCTTTTCATTATCAAAAGGAGGAGAGAGAAAAGCAAACCACACAAGTTTGTGATGGGTACTCTTGTCATTTTATCACTTTCTTTTTTTCCATTTAAGGTATGTTTCACTTATTTTGAAACGTTCTAAAATAGTAAGTGTTTCACTTATTATGGAACGGAGGAAGTATAAATTAATCTTGTCTCTTTCTTTCTATGTCCCACAACATCATTTCTCCTAAAACTCTGTGCGAAAGAAACGGGTAAACTAATAAAGACCAGAGGGAGTAATAAGGAAGTTAATCCTCCACTAACAACATTTATTTGACCAATAACTAATGATCCACTACTTTGAAGGAATATCAACAAAATCTGGATATTGAAGATAACCATAATAATGCTAGACTTTTTATTTTTATTTTTTTGAGGAAATGCTAGATGTATCTATCTAGATATATCATGAGCTATGTATTGAAAGGGAAAAAGCTAAGAGTAGAAAACTCCAGAATTATGGAACATCCAAGTAGCTAGCAAATTCACCATTCAACCAGTATAAAAAATGAAGGGCTTACGACCCTTACCATTTTGGATGTATGTTCCTCTATGGCTCTACGTCGATGTTCACAAATACCCGTTATAACAATGAGAGACCAAGGAATTATAAAGCACCACTTGCGATAAATGGGAGATTGTTGGAGTACTACGATCAAGTGCATGACTTAATTTACAATAAAGTTATAGATTTATCAAGTATATCCGATATAGTTTAGGACTTTAGGTAGTTATGATACTATATTAGAAGCTAATCTTGACTTCTATTATTAATATACAGATTTATATTTATTAATAAAATGTATTGGACCTAGGATGACATATAAATTACAATTTTGATTAATTGGTCTAATTGAGATCAATATAATCTGATAGTGTCAATATAGTCTTTGCAAATAAAATTAAATAAGATACGCACGATATCTTCTTATTTTAGACATATCAATTATGGGGCTAATTGAAAATGACAAATCTTTGATTAATTATATCAATTACTAATTGATTCTACAAAAAAACTTGAATGGCTCGGGTCACAATAACTTATTGTGCACCGAATTAAAACAATATGATATAGTTAGTTTGCATTTGATATAGTATGTTTTTGTTTGATATATAGTCAGTTTTTGTATACTATAATCACATTTTATATAGTCGGTGTTTGTATGATATAATCAATTTTCTGATATAGTTAGTTTTCGTATGATATAATCAGTTTTTTTAATATAGTTAATTTTTGGTGATAAAATCAGTTTCGGTCTACAATAAGTTATTGTAAACTCGGTCCACCCAATATGTTTTGTTGATTTTATAAAAGTGGGAAAAATCAATCTTCCCTTATTTTCTCTGTATCGACCGGCTATATATATGTACATGGCAAGAGGAAGAGTCTTATCTATTCTTCTCACCTTTTCTTAATCATAGCAGTATACCGCTACTCTTAGAAGTAGTAAGAGGAATCAATTCTATTCGCAATAGATAATAAATTAATAACAATAGTTATTGTGACTTGTGAGGTTCTAGCAAGCCTAAGGTTAATCATACTTGCGGTGGTCGACCTTATGTGGAGGGAATTATCATTTGATATCCTTAATACGTCAACGAGGCTGAGGCATACTACAAAGGTATTATTACTTTACTCCATTTTATAAATTCATTACAGTATTTTAGAGTATTCTTGGGTATGGGGTTTTATGTAAATTGTTTATATATTTTTGCATCGTAAATCCTATTAGATCCCAAAACTTTTACTGAGTCTATGAAGTCTCATGAATTGACATATTGAAAAGAGGCCGTAAATGATAAAACAGACTCCATAAAGGGAAATAATACTTGGGTATTATCTAGTTCACAACCGGGTTGTACACCACTCTATTGTCAATGGAGTTTTCAAGAGAAAAATGAGAATTGATAGAACCATGGAAAAGTATTAAGCAGGTTCTGTGGTCCAATGCTTTAAACAAACTTACAATATCGATTAATATACACTTCGATGACAAGAATTACCAACATCAAACTACTATGTTGCATTACCAGCAATTAATAATCTGATAATTCATTAAATGATGATTGGACGACATTTCTAAATGGTGAATTGGAGGAGGGGGTATATATACGTAACAACCGGAGGGTTTTGTGGTCCAACGACAAGAAAGAAAGGTGTCCAAGCCTATTAAATCTTTGTATGGACTTAAACAAACATCAGTAGAATGACATCACATGCTTTGTGACATTGTTTTGGCTTACGATTTTAAGATAAATCAGTCTGATACGTGTGTATATAGAAAATTCGATAATGACAATTTGTCCAAAACAAAGAAAAAAAAAGAATATGTTGGCTTCTCTCTCAAACCCTAGCCTCCATTAGTGTTCTTGTAGGGGCTTCTACCGGTAGTCATATCGGTGGCAATCCCTAAATTTTCTTATTTTCTTCGCTTTATTGTTAGTTTCATTAGTTTATAGTTTGTTTTTAAGAAGTTTCCATCCTATCGCGAGGATTGCCTCTCCCTCCTGTTATAAGAGTTGTCTTCATCAATATGATAATTCTATCTACTCTCGCCATGAGAGTCTTGAGTTTTGGTTAGCTATGAAGTTTGAAGATGTGGAAAATCGTACTTATTGGTTGAATATCAAGAAGATCAAGATGAAGGTCAGATTTCAATACACTATAACATTAGGCATAAAAGATGTTTAGTCATCAAATTTCATTTATGGTTGGAATATTACCATATCACAAAGCGGATCCGAAGCGTTTTCTATTAGTAAACTAGATGAAGAATTTCAAATTGATGTTTTAGATTATATATATTTCACATAATGGTTATTATTGTTTTGGATGTCGTATGGCAATATATTAATGATAGTCTTCCTATTTTATTAAAAAAAATTAAAAATCGATAATAACAGTAAAGGTTTTATAGTTTGTCATGCATGCTTGTTTTTTGGGACTGATTTAAAGCAAGTCATTAAGACTAAAGAATTTTTATCTTTTAGTTTCTCCATGAAACACATTGGAGAAGCAAATATTATTCTTAAAATTAGGAGCGATAATAGATCATTATCTTTCACTCAATATCAAATTTTCTTGAGAAGGTGATAAAGAAGTTTAGATCCTAGTATCAAGTTGGTTTGGAATAGCGGTACTCCGATCCGGTTTCATGATTAGACTATGCTAGCTTAATTGGATGATTGATGTATGCTATGACAATTACTCAACAAGAATATATATCATTTGCTGTTGGCAAGTTAAGTAGATACACTAGTAATCCCAGTATATATTAATGCAAACCTTAAAGTGAGTATTGAGACATTTGAGAAAAACAATGAAGATCTTTTGACATTGAAATGAGATCCTTTGGTATTGGAAGAATTAGATGCTAGTTGGATCATCAATAAAAAATTTCTACTATTGTGTGGTTGGGTGTTTCTTGTTGGAGGAGGTTTCATCTTATGGGCATCTAAGAAGCAAATACGTATTACTGATTCAACTATGACATCGAAGTTCATAGCATTAGCCTCAACTTGTAAGGAGGTGGATCGGAGTAACTAAGAGATTTGATGAGTGAAGTGTATACATGGTCTAAACCCATGTCACCTATCGTAATGCATTATGAGAGTGCTTCAACTATCTCAAAAGTTTATAGCCAAATATATAACAGAAAATCTCGGCACATAGGTGTGCAGACATTGCTATGTGTGAGATGATTCAAGATAGAGTCATTACCATTGATTTTGTACGGTCAAATATAAACTTGGTGGAACTGTTCACTAAATCATTGCCAAGAAAAATGGTGTACAAAACTTCAAAAGAGATCGGGTTATCCTATGTTAAGTCATAAGTGAAGACTACTCAATTCACGTCTTGTCCAATGCAAGATGTTGAATTCAATAAAGATCCAACTTGGCGTGTACTTGAAGCATTCTAATATATACTTCCTTCATGTCTAATATTTATTTAGGTAATAGCTTGCTATTATGTTAGAAATATTTTAAAAATTCATTAATGTTTTGCTAACTTATACCCCCAAATGGTGCTAATGTTAAATTTACTTATATGTTAGAGTTAAACGTGTAAAGTCGTGGCAATTACGTGTTGAAAATCTCAACACTAACCCATCCCATTTATTAAACGGTAAAACACGTGTTGACTCTTTTATATAAACGTGTCGAAAAAGCTTGAGAATAACCCATTTTTTCATGTCCGTTTCGTGTCATGTTGTTGTGTCTTGTCAACTTTTGACAGCTCTAGTCGCGGATAGGAAGCAATGTTATAATAGTGGGACTATTAAAAAGGCTCAACAATTCATTTGCCTTTTTTATTCTTTGATTGACTAAAAATATCAACTAATAATTATATAGGCAATCCTGTTTTTTTTAAAATACATAAATCTTTTTTTAAAATCATAAGAGCAATTAGATAGTATTATTACTCAAGCAAAAATCTAAACCAATTACATCCTCTATGGCACTAAACAACTACCCACCCACACCTCTCTTAAATAATTCAACTGGAGTAAAATGAGTCATAGGCTGAGCCACAACACTGACTTTCCTAAAGATATGGGAAAAACGAAATCATCGAACAAACTAGTAAGAGAAGCAATCTCCCTAATAATTCCAAGAAGCGAACCATCAAATTGCTTACGGTTGATTACAATACAGAAATTTGCTATTCTGGATACTACGCCCTTTTTATTATTCCAAGTTTGCTATCATGAATAGGAATACTATGTTCTTTAAATACAATTTTTTTAATGAGGATAATTTGTCATTTAGGAGTGTTCTTAAAAGGATCTTTTTTTTTTCCTTAAATGTTAGGTTGGCCAAAACTAAGTAAGAGTAAGTCTATCTTTCAAAAAAAAAAAAAAGTAAGAGTAAGTCTTGAGTCTGACAATTTGACCTAAGACTTCAGCAGACTAGATAGTTTTTAACCTTTTTTTCTCAACTTTTGGATATATATATATATATATATATATATATATATATAGTGGCGGATCCGGGATTTAGAGCTAGGGGTAGCGTAATTTCACGATTATATCTAACGCCCAAAAAAAATCCACATTTTCATTAGGTGCCCCTCTAGAACAAAAAATGTCTTGAGATATTACTATCTTGTTTCCTCTTCATAATTTTGAAATATCTTTACACACAATAAAATTACACAAAATTCACAAATCATCAACTCCCTTAGTATTTTCTTACTCGTATTATAGTTGAACATTTTAATAATAAAAAAACAAAGCTAATAGCAAATCACAAATTTACACCATCACAAGTCATCTATTATTATTCAACTATTCACACATCACATTAGAGATTCACTATGAAATCAAAAATCTATAATTATAAAAGCTAGAAAGTAAAAAAAAAAAAAATCATTTACCAAATTAAGATGTTTTTTTGGACGATATGACAATAGTCATCAATGAAACTGGCACAAATTATAAGCGAAATATGAATATCCTCCTATTTACCAAATTAAGATGTTTTTTTGGGTGATTTGACAATAGTCATCAATGAAACTGGCACATATTATCAGCTAAATATGAATGTTCTCCTATTTATGAAGCTTGACATGTTCCATATTCTTATGATAAAATTTATTCTCATTGTGAAGTTCGGTACTCATTGCATATCAACTGTGGAGGACAAGAAACCAGAATTGGGAAAACTACCTTTCAACAAGATGATGAGTTTGAAGGTGTTGCTAAATTTATTCCAAGAAAACCATAGTGGGGGTACAAAGTATGTAGTGGAGAGTTTTTGAACCCTAGATTTCTTTTCGCTAACTATATAGCGAGAAAATGATTCCCTACGAAAATGAACAACACGGAACAAGATTGTCATCAAGATAACAAGATTGAGGAACGAACCGGTTTGCGGCCGATTAAGCGGTCGCTAAGACCATTTGCGACCGCTCGAAGTGGTAGCTAAATTATTTGCCACCATCTAAGCGGTAGCTAAACTAAATTTTTTTACTAAATATTTTAGGGGTAGCATGTGCTACCCCTTGTTACCAAGTGGCTCCGCCACTGTATATATATATATATATATATATATATATATATATATATATATATATATATATATATATATATATATATATATATATATATATATATATATATATATATATATATATATGGGGAGGGCTCTTGTGAGAACACCTCCTCTACGTGAGAACACTTTTTTTATGTGAGAACAAATCTGGACCTTTGGATCTAATCTAATCTTACCGTTTGAAATACACTTATGAATAATTGTAATTTCGTAATTTAGGTTAACACTTACCCCCTTCTTCCACGCCACTTTCTTTCTCTCTCTAAAATTTTACACAGCTTCTCTTTCTCTCTCCTCTGTAATTTGTCGTTCATGGAGATTCCTTCAAAGTTTTAGTTCGATTTTTTGTGGATTCCACACTATTCTTTCCAGAATTCAACAGGAATATTATTATTCGAACTTTTTTCTTGCAGATTTTAGTTCGATTTTCTTGCAGATTTTAGTTCGTTTTTGTTGTTTGATTTTAATGGAGTTTTCTTCAAAGTTTTAGTTCGATTTTGTTGTTTGATTTTAATGGAATTTTCTTTAAAGTTTTTCGATTTTGGTATTGATTGAAATATATTAGAATTGATTATCGTTTGGTATGGAATTTTTGTGGTATTGATTGAACTTTTGGTACGGTATTCCACATTATTATCGTTTCGATTATAGTCACATTATCACCATACATGATCAATGTATGCAAAATGTATATCATGTTCTAAATTAATGTATATCATGTTCTAAAACAATGTATATCATGTTCTAAAATAATGAGCAACATGTTCTAAAACGATGTACATCATGTTCTAAAACAATGTATATCATGTTCTAAAACAATAACAATGTACATCATGTTCTGACCTACATCTATTCTCACATATGATATATGCTCTCACATAAGGACCCATTCTCACCGGATCTCAACCCTATATATATATATTCTTACTTTTTGATTGACTAATTGATAAGTTTACCATCAGACTGACTTGTTTATGACTTTGCTCTAAATAATGCATCCATCATTTTTTTTTTGCTCTCATCCTCTATCCTTTTTCCACTTCTTATTTTTACTCTAATTTTCTCTATATTTGGTTTACCTTCTTCCTTGGTCCAAGTGAAAACAAATGTCTCTTTGAAAAAAGGAGTACAATTTATGCAATTCGATAAGTATACATCCAAGGCCGAAGCCCCCCCCCCCTCTCTAGATTTTTCCTCTCGCCTCTCTCTATATTTTCCCTTCTTCACAGGTTTTCCTCTTCGAGGGGAGCTCGAGGCCGCGGCTCTTCCAGCCACTGGCGAGCTCCCCTCCTACCGTTCCATAATAAGGTTTGGAGGCTCTTCTTCCTTGTTGCAACGGGTTGGCTGTGGTGAGTCCGTTTGCTTCAGATCTGAGTGTCCCGCCTTTCTTTGGTTTTTCTTAATTCTTTTAGCTAGTTTTTTTTTGTTTTCTTAATAAGTCTCATCTAAGTGATGGCTTTAATCCTTTTGTATGGGGTTTGTTGCTACCCCTTTCTAGTGGGGTTGTTAGTCCCCTATATGGGGTGTGTTAGTACCCCTTCTTGGTGGGTTTGGGTTTGTTAGTATAAGTTTTGTATGTGTTTGTTGTGTCTAGTTCCAGGGACACATATTTGGAAGGTTCTTGCAGATTTGTGGATCTGATGAAGCGTCGGTTTAGGGGTGCTGATCTCGAAAACCAGTCATGTATGACCAACTCAAAGACTATACCAAAATGGATCTCTGATGAGGTGGATGTTTTAAAGACATCTAATTACAGGATATCGGAGCAGTTCTTCAGTGGAGCTAATATTTCTAGGGTTTCTAATACTTGTATTGTTTTTCGAGTCTATGTATGGGTTAATTGTACACTTTCAATGTTTTATGATCAATGAAATCATCCCTTCCCTATTCCTAAAAAAAAAATTCATGCAATTCGATAAGAGGGAGAAAAATATAATTTTTGCAACGGAACATAGTAGGATAGCGCTTTCCATATGTTTGAATGAACACTAATAGATAAATAATGAGAGTTATTCATACCAATTTGTAGGGTGGCCCTTTCCATATGCAGCGAATCTTCTCAAGGTTCTGCAGGTGTATAGTTGTAGGAGAAGGGAGCAATGACACGTGGTAAGGTGTTGCTTTTGCCTCCACGTCATACACATAGTTCATGGCATTACATCTTATTATTTCCAGTTCCTGCAACAGTTCTCCGGCACCTGGAAGCATGTCTGGAACTATATTCTTCAACCTTGGGCAATGACCTATAGTAAGACATCTTAACTGTCCCAGGCAACTGAATGGAGGTTGGCCATAGCACATCTTCTCCAACTGCGGCATACTTTTTAGTTTTTAATGAAAGTTCTTCCAAGATGGGGAATACGTTGACAGTTGTCAGGGAAGGACGTCGCCGTCCTGTTCCTCTGGTATCAATCAGACATTCAATATTATCAGAGTTCACTATCTTAAGGATCCTAATATTTTGAAAACCTGTGTCTTCGAGTTGAGGACACAAGTTAAAGATTCCCTCCATTTCTCCTTCAGTCGTAAGATATTGCACGCCTTTCAGAAAGGGCTTAAAAACTTTCATTGATAATAAATCATTTTTACAACACCTTACTTCCAATGCTTTTGACCACCCTGGAATCATCGGATATGTGCGCTTAAACAAGGACTTGGAGTATTCGCCTGTTGTTATCCAATACCTTTTCAACATTTCTACTTTAAAATCACCCAGGAAAGACGCATCTCCCATCACAAGATTGACAACAAATACAGTCAAATGAGGCAAAAACCTTAGATCATCGGAGACATTATTACTCTCCACCGCACACCTCTTGAAAAGCTGTTGACTATTACCATGACCGAAGTATAATTCCTCTAGCATAGTTAATCTAGATAACAACTTGCTAGGCATTTGTTTACTTCCAGATACGTCCAGCATTCGTAGCTTGCAGAGCTCCCCTATCCATTTCGGTAATACCGAAACTCCATCTAGCTAAAGAATTTCCAGATTTGACATCTCGCTTTCCCTGAAACGAGCCAACAACCCAATAATACATCATTAAATATATGTTCCCATAACCCATCAAAAACCTATACAAATTCTATAGGAAATATATGTTAATTTATAAAGTCAGTTAGTTAGTTAAAGCTTTCTGTTAGTTTGTTATTAGTTTGTTACAGCAGTTTGTTAGTTAGTTAGATATTTGTTTGTATTAGGACAGCTGTCAGTTTGTATTAGGACAGCTGGAGGTCTTCCTCTCTCTCTTGTATAAGTATCCTAGATTCTAGCTTTGTAAGCTCAGATTTCACATTTAATAGAATTCATTTTCTTTCTCTCACATCTTCTGTGAGTTTTCTCTCAAACATCAGA
This sequence comes from Beta corolliflora, assembly GCA_947648045.1. Taxonomy (NCBI): domain Eukaryota; kingdom Viridiplantae; phylum Streptophyta; class Magnoliopsida; order Caryophyllales; family Amaranthaceae; genus Beta; species Beta corolliflora. The sequence continues at coordinate 528,651 of CANSZD010000046.1, forward strand.
ACAATTTCCTTTGTTCTTCTTAAATTCTCATAATTATATTCACCATTCCATTTGACAAATCTCAATCTGTGTATTTTATAACTAAAATGAGCATTATTAAATTTGAATATATATAATTCTTAAAAAATCTCATCAATTAAAATAAGTTGTGTACTTTTGAAATAAGCAAAAAAAAATTTAATGCACATTGTATATATAATAAAGTCAAATAAAATTAATAATTAAAAGTGACACGATGATAAATTATCATAACAACTCTTTCAATATCACATCCACAAGTAATAGACTAATACTAGTTACTAGGCCCTGGCTATGCCCTGGGTAAGAAACATTTTCATTTATTAATATTATACTTTAAAATGATAAAACTAAATGTCACTTGATCGAGTGGTTAAGACTTTACAATCTTCATCAGTTACGAAATAAGTGAAACACCTGCCAAAAATTCTCACATAAAGAAGAGAAGTGTTTCACTTATTTCAGAACGGAGGAAGTATATATAAACTTGAAGTCGATCGCTGGTTCAAACCCTACACTATGCAAATTTTTTTTTTTTTTTGAATGTGGATTACATGGAGTTAAATGCCTTGAAGAGAGTGCCACGTGGCACCGTTCCTTGTTTAGGAATGCCTTTTAATATATTAGTATAGATTATAGTAAAACTCCTATATCAAAGGGAAAATAAATAAACCAGCGAATTATATCTTTAAAATAATTGTATTCTTAATATAACTGTTCAAATGTGTCATGACATACTACAAAGTTCCTCTCAATAAAATTACTTTGAATTAGTAGCTTATGAGCTATTTAGAAAACATATCTTCAGCAAATTAATATTTATGCATTCTATTTAAAATTACATAATTTTTAAATTCATATTTTCGCTTTTGAAGATATACGGTTTATTTTGAAGCATATAATTATTTAGAATGGGCTGTATCAAAAAAAATTATCAGAATATATAATTGCTCATATTGAAAGTTGTCCAATATGACTAAAGCAAAGTATAGGAGCCTAGAATCACTCCAAACGCATATATCTCTGTGATATGCTAGTGTTTAATCACTACTACAAAATAGGGCTATAGCAACGCCCTTTTATGCAATAATTTTATTAGCGTTGCTATATCATAGTTATTGCAACAGTTATTTAATTATTAATTTGATTAGACTTTGACTTTAGAAAAGCGTTGCTATAGACTAACTATTGCAACAGTTATATATTTTGCCTATTTTATTGCAACAGTTTGTAGTTTTATAATAGGTTGATTAGATATTGCAACGTTTTTTTTCCTCAAGCATCTAAAACATGTTAAAAATAAAAAAAATAAAAAATAGATTTATTATTAAAATTTCAATAGCCGCTTCTTTTTTTGGTTTTCCCTCCCTACCTTTTTTCACGACATTGCAAATCCCTAAACCCTTTGGGCTTTGAGACACTATCTTCCATCACCGTTTCTCTTTCGTCCTCCTCGAGTCCTCGTCGTTATTTCTTTCATCATCGTTCCTTTAAGCGGCAGGAAGATAGTGCAGCACTGCAGGTCGCTTGCTTCCTTGATCCTCCGCATAATATTTCGGTAGAGTGCTTGGGTACTTGCTGCAGTGAGTCGAATCCTCCCAGGTAAACAAAATTTCGCTTTCCCGGATTCACGAATCTGATTATTCGGGCTAGTCGAATACGGGAATTTATGTTGATTGTAGATTGGGGGCGAAATTGGCGAATTACAGTGCTGAATTGGTGAGGAGAACAACGTGAATTGGTATGTATCTCTTCGAATTTGGTCTTAAATTTCACAATTTTGTTGTTTAAGTTATTAACTGATTATAATTGATTCTTTTTTTTGTGTGGTTTTGAGGGCTAAATTAGGGTTCTTAATTAGGGAATTTGGTTAACTGGGGAATTTGGTTGATTGGGAAATTTGGGTTATTTTTATTCATACGTGTGTTTGTTAATTCCAATACTCAATTGTCCTATTTCGTGTTCCTGATTTCGAATGTTTGTCGTTGTATGAGTTACCTCTTGCGATTTAGTTTTCATATACTGCCAATTTGAAAGTCCACCAACATTTGTGTGGCTTATGCTCCTTTTTTTTAAATAAATAAATAGACTCGATCAGAATTGAGATGACGATTACGTATCGGAACCATAATTCAACATCATAATACATTAATGACTTATACATTAGCTTGGCAGAATGTATCACGATTCCATGACAAGCAACAACTATGTCACCAGAACGTACACCTTTTTCATACGCATGTGAACCTTCATATACCTGCTATGCAAATAACACATGCGTTCCTGTTTGGCTGTAATGTATATGCTAATGTGTTTTTTTTTGTTTTATAGTTTTCATTCTTGTCACGACTAAACTAATGATGGATCAATATTGGATGAATCTTCCTAGAGGATCAGAGGGTTTTAAAGGAGCTTTGAATGATTTTCTTGATGATTATTTTGCAAAGGATGCTATTGAGGGACAAAATTATTGTCCTTGTAAAAAATGTTCAAGGCGCTTTTGTCATTCTAAAGATGTTGTTTATGATCATGTGATTGTTGATGGGTTCGTAAAGGGATTTAAGGAGTGTTTAGTGCAGAAGGAATCATCTTCATCTACGAATAATGATAGACAAATGGGGTCTGAAAGTGATGATCTAAATGCATGTGATGATATTGATGGTTTATTGGATGATGTATTTAGAGATGTTGATGGTCTTAATAGTGATGAAGAGATTGCTTGTGAACCAAATGAAGAAGCTAAAAAGTTTTATAAGTTAGTTGAGGAAGGGAAGCAGGAGCTTTATCCAGGGTGTAAAACTTTCTCAAAATTGTCCAATCTGATTCGCCTATTTCTTTTCAAATCCTTAATGGAATAAGTAATGTCGCTTTTGGTGATCTGCTAGAGTTATTGAAAGAGGCGTTCCCTATGGATCAACTTCCTAAATCCTATTATGAATCTAAGAATATTGTGAAGGATTTAGGTTTTGATTATAAAAAGATACATGCTTGTCCTCATGATTGCATTCTTTATAGGAATGATTATGAAAAGTTAGATGCTTGTCCTAAGTGTGGAACATCTAGGTGGAAGTCTAAAAATGTCCCTACAAAGGTTTTAAGGCATTTCCCAACAATACCAAGGCTTCACAGGCTATATATGTGTTCTAAGACAGCTGAGTCAATGGTTTGGCATGATAAAGAACGAACAAAAGATGGAAAGATCAGACACCCAGCAGATGCACAATCTTGGCAGAAGTTTGATACTAAGTATTCTAACTTTTCAAAAGAAACACGAAATGTTCGATTGGCTCTTGCTAGTGATGGGTTTAACCCATTTCGGACCATGAGTGTTTCTCATAGCACATGGCTTTGTAGTGTTGATTAATTATAACCTCCCCTTGGTTGTCTATGAAACCCGAGTATTTTATGTTATCTTTACTGATTCCTGGCCCTAAATCTCCTGGAAATAAGATAGACATTTATTTACAACAATTGATTGATGAATTAAAAGAGTTGTGGGAACATGGGGTGGAGACTTATGATGCATTTTAAAAACAATCATTTCAAATGCGTGCATCTTTAATGGGGACAATAAATGATTTTCCAAGCCTATGCTATGTTGTCGGGATGGTCCACTAAAGGAAATTATGCATGTCCTAGTTGTAACTTTGATGTGATTCCTAAATATTTGCCCCACAGCAAAAAGAATTGTTATGATTATACTCGACGGTTTCTTGATATGAATCATCCTTGGCGAAAAGATAAGAAATCTTTTAATGGAGCAACAGAAGAGAGGTCAGCTCCTTCTCCATTATCGGGTATTGATCTGTTAGAAGAGTTGAAGCAACTTGTTTTTAATGAAGGTGGGGTTAGCAAAGGTCCACTAAAAAAGAAGTCCATTTTTTTCGAATTGCCTTATTGGCCTGATATCAAATGTCGTCATAATCTTGATGTTATGCACATTGAGAAAAATTAATATTTTTAATAATATTGTTGGGACGTTGTTAGATATGCCTGGAAAGACCAAGGACCATAATAAGGCACGTCTTGACCTGGTGAGCCTCGGTGTAAAACCACATCTTCATCCTGTTACTTCCTCAGATGGCAAGCACATGTTGTTTCCACCGGCACCTTTTTCATTGGGTAATCCACAAAAAGAAATGTTCCTTAAAGTTCTTAAGGAAACTAAATTACCTTATGGTTATGCATCAAATATTGGGAGGTGTGTACAAGTTAAAGAAAGAAAGTTTGCTGGTTACAAAACTCATGATGCACATGTCGTGTTGCATAACTTGCTTCAATTTGCAGTTAGAAAGACATTGCCATAAGGTGTTGCATTACCTTTGATTAGATTGGGGAACTTTTTTCATTGTATATGTAGTAAAGTTCTTGATGTCAAAGAATTAGACAAGTTAGCTACTGAAATTGTTGAGATAATTTATCAATTTATAATGATATTCCCACCAGCTTTCTTTGATGTTATGATGCACTTACCTGTCCATTTAGTGGAGGAAATCAAATTCGGTGGTCCTGTACAATATCGATGGATGTAGTTTATTGAAAGGTACCTTGGTAGGTTGAAATCCTATGTTCGAAATAGGAGTTTTCCCGAAGGAAGTATAGCTGAAGGATATATGATGGAGGAATGCTTGACATTTATTTCTCGATATTTACGTGAAGGTGTGAGCACCAGACTGGACAGAAGATGTGCTAGAAAGTTTGCAATGAATCAAACAGAAGGTGAGTCTTCTATTTTCCCTAAGGGAGGACATCCTATTGGAAGGAAAAGAAAAGGAAAGGGATTCTCTTTAGATTTCCAAAGCTTGAAGCAAGCTCATAGATATATCCTCTTCAATTGCAACAATGCAACAATTGAAAAATTCATTCAATAAGATTATTCCATATTTATATAATTTGAATTTATTACTTTTTTCTTTACTTTTGATGTGTATATATATCTATATATATGTTCATTGAACACAAAATTTGGGTGAATAGTCAACAAGGTCAACAAGGTCGAAAGCGTAGGTGGACTAGCGCACAAAGCCATATGAATGATTTTATTAATTGGTTTCAAGAAAGGATTTTAAGTGAACAAGTTGAGGGCGAACTTTTTTGGTTGACCAAGGGTCCTAACCCTAAGGCTAGGAGGTATTCTGGGTATTTTATCAACAGTTATAGGTTTAACACAAGGGAGCGTGATTCATGATTAAAGACTCAAAATAGCGGAGTCACTTTAACATCTCTAACTTCAAGTTTCGCAAGCTCAAGGGACCAAAATCCTATTGATGGAGATGTTACCTACTATGGTGTAATAGAAGAGATTATTGAGTTAGACTTTTGGTCTCAATTCAATGTTGTTTTATTTAGGTGTGATTGGTTTCTTGGCAATACTGATGCATGTGGGCTTATTTTTGTTAATTTTAAGAGGAAATGTTCCAAAGATGATCCTTATGTATTGGCGTCTCAAGTTCATCAAGTTATCTATTCCCAAGATCCTCTAGAGCATGATATTCAATATCTCAGTCAAAGTGTTCCTAGAGACCTTTTTGATTTTGCTGAGTCAATGAATGGAGATACATATTGGGAGGAGCCCGTTAATTTCAATTGTAACAGTGCTCCTCTTTGTTGATACAGCCCGATATTCATGCAAGTGGTGGTGGTGATGTGCGTCTGTAGAGATTAATGAATTATTAGATGATGATGATGGAAATGACCTTGAAGATGATGATGATGATTTTGATGATACCGATTGGGATTGGATGGAAGCTACCGATGATATCCCAGTTTCTGAGTCACAAGGGTTTACTAAGGATACTTAAAAGGATTGTAGTTTCTTAAATATATTATTTTTATAATTTTTCCTTTTATTTTGACCATCAAACATTCTTATATGCTATTATTTTGTTTTATGTCATTAATTAATTAGAAGCTAATCACGATGTCCTAGAATTATTTAATGTTCTTCTACATTACTGGCTGTTTAACCTTTTTCTGTGTAGGCATTGTTCTGGTTGGCAGATTATAAAGCTACCAGTGATACTTATGTGAGCAATCCCAATTCCCAAGCATAACTAAGTCTGTAGTTCGTGCAAGTTTCTGATGTTTGGAGGAACTTTATTTATCACATTCAAGTTTCTTATCAGTTTTGCTAACTATAACTAATCTTTTGGTATTTGTTTTCCTGCAGTGATTGATAGAGAAAAAGACAAAGGGAAATAAAAGTTGTAAATTTGCTCCATCAACATTTGAACTAGCACCTTATGAGGAAGCAAGGCAATAGAATATAGAAAGGAATGCTCAGAAATTTAGGGAATTTGGGCTAGAGAAATATGTTATTCAACTAGAAGAAAAGAATAAGGCCCTTAGACAAGAGAAGGAGAAAATCAACGCTCGCGAGAATGACCAAGATTACGTGCCAGAAAGTGAAAGTGATGACGATGAGCTTCGTATTTCTCCAGATGCAAATGTAGTAACACAAGTTTCAGCATCAAAGAAGGTTTTAATGTTAATTTTTTAAAATCAAAATTCTTGTATTTTTTTTTTCTTTATCATACTTATGTGTTTGTTGCGTTTACTTTTGATCTTCATTGTGTAGAAAGCAAAGACTAGAGAACAACCTCCTCGCAAGAATAAGAAGCAACCACTATGTCCAGCAATGGGAATGGATGATTTCGTTATTATGCAACAAAATATGAATCCAAGTGAAGCTGAACAACTACAACACGAAGTACACCAATTGGAAAAAGACCGTGTAGGATCTAAGCGTCCAATTTTTGCCATTGTTCTATCGGATAAGCAAGGAAAAATTAGTTCTGCACAACAACATGGTTTGTAAACTACTACTATAGAACCTTTTTTCCTCTAGTTTCCTTCCTAGTTTTTAAACCTTGATGTGTGTTCAATTGGGGTGGTGGGCCGGTATGGGGATGACTTGGGCATCTTTCTGGGTTGAAAACTCATAGACCCGTAGGAAATTAGTCATACATAGTATGCGAGACCACCGCTAACTGCAAAAGCAAGGCGCTCCCTTTCCAACTTAAAAGATAATAATTCCACTATCATGACCAGCAGCCAGAATCCAGAAACAATCATGCTCCCTCCTAAATGTCTGAAGACTAGGTCTCTTTGTAGCATCCCATACAGCTCCACAACACAACACCACATGACAGAAAAAAAAATTCACCACAACACACCAGTGGCAAACACATCACACAACAGTAAAATAGAACAGAATCAGCTCAAACATTGAGCTGTAATATCAGCTAGCCAAGATTTTTCACTTACAGACCATTTACTAGTGACTCTATTCTTAGCACGAATGCAAACAATAAAATTGCTCATCTGATTCTTGCGACCTTTGATCAGTATGAGTTTTAACATCAAAGGCACAGCCAAAATGCAAGCTATCAATCCAACCTTTAGCACTTCTTCAAAATACGATCAAGCAACTGTTATTTGTTCATTCTGACTCTTGGCTCAGTATACTTGTCTTCTTGTTTTCTCAAGGGCTCTTCTTCATTTCCACATACCAGACTATCAACTAGGTTATATTTCCTGATCCTTTTCTGGTTTCTCAATGGACACATCATCCATAAGCAACTACATATGTATATCTAAGAGTTTTAGGATGACAATTACCTAATTCTCCCTTCTGTAAGGTTTCCTCTCAACTCAAGAGTTGTTCATTGCAGAGTAGTTGCAATGGAAGCACACTATCAGGATGAAATCGAGCTCCTTTGTCTTCACATATGGAAGGACGTTGACTGTTCTGAAGCTTCGCATTGGATGTGGGCAAGGATGGACCAAGCCCAAACAGTTGTTGCTGTGGCTATTGAGAAATGTGATGGTACTTAGAACCTACCATTTCTAGAGAAGGTTGGGGAGCTGACAATTGAGCTCGCATGTGATTCATGGAGTGTGGATCCCGACCCCAATCTCGTCTATTATCCAGCTTCTATCCACTCTACTACATTTTTTTGGTAAACAGTAAAGAATTCTATGTTTAATAATGAATTTTGTATTTTCTATACATTTATCTACATTCTGCACTTTTAATTCCCAAAGAGCTTCGTTTCTAATCCTCCATATCTGATAAGTAGCAGCTGCAAGAACTGCATTGAATATTTGCCTTCTTGTTCTTGACCCTTTATAAGTTCTGTATGTCCAGGAAAGCCACTGAGGAATGGACCTATTTCTGGGCTGAAGACCAATCCATCTAAGCAAAGCCTGTTTTATTTGCTTACTGTACAGACACTCAAAAAAGAGATGATTGTGTGTTCCTTCCTCCTGGCCACAAATGGAGCATCTGTTATCTCTGCTTACTCCAAATCTATACAACTTTTCTTTTGTTCTCAGCTTATTCTGGACACAAAGCCACAATATAAATCTGTGCTTAGGTAGAGCAGTTTTGCTCCAGACACTATTTTCCCAAGTAATTTTCCAGTTGAGTAATTTTAGAACCAAGCTACTGATGATTTTACTTAATAAAGATACATCTCTTCACTCCTTCCCCCATCCCAAATAAGAAAGTGGCTTTATTATTGTTGGCCGATTTAAATCTAAAGTTCCCTGCAAAAGCTCGGTTCAAAGTGTTTGAGACTCGGGGTAGTGTTAATTAAGGCGCTGACCTTGAATTTTTTTGTAGAATACTTTCTAGTTGTTAATTAAGCGCACCTTTGCAAAATGCGGTTTGCGAACGTAAGAGTGGCGGTAAGATGGTTAAAATGGGGGGGGAATAGAGGACCGATGGCAGTAAGAGCTAATGTAAGAGAAGGACAAGTACCATTGTTCTATCGAATTTCAATTTTTTTGTTTTACTTCTTTTTCCTCTTCACAAAACGCATGCTTGTGGTCCTTCCTAGACTTGAGCTATGAATTTTCTTAGACTAATTTGGATTCATTCTAACTTGTTTTTGTAACTTTCATGATGTGCTTTTTGTCTTTTCTTTCTCTTAGGTGCTCAAAAGAAAGGTCGTGGGCCGACTAATATGTTTGATGTCCATGCTCGCAAATTGGAAGATCGTGTTGCTATCTATTGCAATGACAAAGGACAACCTATTGGTCCGGGAAAAATCTAGGGAAAGAGCTTACTCGGTTCTTAGGGACTATTGCTCATGACTACAATTGGGCCCCTTTAACTTACACAAATTGGCAAAAAGTTCCAAATAAAGACAAAATATGGGATTATGTGAAAGTGAGTGTTATTTCTTTTGTGTGTTATTATTATTTATATATTTTTATTAATACATAAGCAACTTTTTATTTAGAGCAAGTACATCCTTCCACCGGAATCTGAAGAGTGGGTATATGAAACCCTTGATCAATCTAGGAGAGGATTCAAATGTAGGCTTAATAAGCTACATTATTATGCATATGGCAGCTATGAAGAGAGATTGAAACATCTGCCAGAGAGAGTGCCTGAAGCACATTTCAAAACACTTCTAGCTCATTGGGAGACTAATGCAGCAAAGGTAGGTTTGAAGCATAATATATTCTTATTATTTTGAATTATTTACATGTCTAATATATATATTTTTGCTGTTAGAAAACAAGTTTGCGAGAACTCGGAAAATCGCAAAGAAGCGGGGACAATATGCACACGATTGGTCCAGTGTCATTTGCCATGCGTTATGACAAAATGGTTTGAGATACATACCATATTTAGCTTAATATATATTTATATTGACTATGAAATGAACTATACATATTTCATCCTGTTTTTTTCATTGTTATCTCAGTTACGTGAAAAAGGTAAGGCACCATCAAAAAGAGAGATGTTTGAAGAGACACGTCGTCGAAAAGAAGGAAAAGTTTATGATCGACCTTATGATGATACACAAAAGAAGATAGTATGTATTTTCTTATTCTTGTATTGTAATTATTTATTTTATTGATCTGATTATTTAATTTAAGCTTACTAACCGTGTAATTTAAATATGTAGCAAGCTATGCGGGAACTGGAGGCATTACAAGATGATCATAACAGTGAATCTCATAAGGATTCATTTGATGAAGTAATGGGAAATGCACCAGGTTCTAAACGACTACATGGACTAGGTGTTTCTCGTAAGATGCAAAAAGATAAAGAATCGAGTACATCTTTAATATTGTCAGAGGAGGTCATTGACTCTATCAAAAAAAGCTGTAACTGCAGACTTGCAAAAAGATTTGATTACTCAAAGAGAAGAATTTGCAAAGGAAAGAGAAGCTCATGCTGCTGAAATGGAAAGAGTGTCAAAGGAATTTGAGTCCCAAGCCTCAAAATCACAAAGTATGAGCAAGGAACTTGAAGAACCTGAAACTCTTGATTCGATTGCTGCTTCACTTGGACGACTACGTAAAAAGGACCCTAGCTTGACTGCAGAAATGATTGCAGCAGTTTTGGTGTCTACACTTTCAAGTGATGCATACATAATTTCTAGACACCACTCTCTTTATTGGTCATGGTTTCATATAGGTATGTTTTATAAAACTTCTTTACTTATTTGTTATGTCGATTTAGAATTATGATGCTTGATGCTTGTGAAATCATGTTGTTTGATGATTATGAGCTTTTCGTGTTTGATTACATGCATTAATTTTCCTATTATATTGACTATTATTTTTCTGTTTACAGGATGGTAGATAGAAGGGGAAAGGTAGATACAAGGATGACAGGAAGGGCATAGATTGAAGTTCTTCTGTATTGATTTTGGACAAATAAATTAAATATTATGTAGGTTCTTGAACTACTAGCTTTTTTTGGAGAATCATTAGTTTTCTAAATTGATGTATTTATATTATAACAATGGTTTTTGTTTTTAGAATGATTGTTATGAATATTTAATTTTAATAACAAGTGACACTTAATTTGAAACAAATGTTTTCTTTTTGTATTATATGGATTTTTTGGTATAATATTTTTATTTTAATGAGTTACTAAATAAATGCGTATGAAACTGTTGCTATAAGCTCACATTAAAGTGCCACAATAGTTGTATTAATAAACGTTGCTATAGACTCAAATAAAAATGTCGCAATAGTATAGCAAGAAACGTTGCTATAGACTCATGTTAAAGTCTCACAATAGTTGTGTCAAGAAATGTTGCCACTAGTACAGAAATGAGGATTTGCGTCTGTCCATTTGCGTTGCATCCTCGAAGAACTGATGCAAATTGCAAACTTGCGTCACATACCATTAAAAGTACGATGCAAATAATCTCACTTTATAGTAGGAGAAGTACATATGCGTCGGACTTTGAGAACAAACGACGCAAAAACGTCTATCTGCGTCGCATGTCATTAGGGTCCGATGCAGATGACTCCAAGCATCCAATGACCCAAGCATCCAAGCTATCTGTGTTGGGCCCAAAGGCACATGCGACGCAGATAGACTCCAAGCATCCAAAACACTGCGCCAAGCATCTCCAAGCATCCATCTGCGTTGGACCCATAGGCACATGCGACGCAGAAAACACTATCTGCGTCGCATGTCCATTGGGTTCGACGCAGATAGGTCTAGGTCAGGCCAAGACACTATCTGCGTTGGACCCTCGTGCTGCTGCAATGCAAATGGTGACTATCTGCGTCGGACCTCGTGCATATGCGACGCAAATGGCAGGGACATTTATCAAAACCAAACTATACGGGGTCAAAACCTCACACTCTCTCACACTCTCTCTCTCTCCTGCGAACCATCAACCTTCACTATCTCTCTATCTTCACCCTCTCGCCGGCGCTCCCTCACCCTCGCCGGCGCTCCCTCACCCTCGCCGGCGCTCCTTCACACTTGCCGGTAGGTTCCGCGCTTTCTCTCTCTCATTCTCGGTAGGTTCCGCGCTTTCTCTCTCTCATTCTCGGTGCTTCTCCGCCCCACTTCGCTGGCGAAACTAGTCGTTTTCTTGCCGCCGGTGCGTTCTCTCTCACTTGCTGCCGACTGACTTGCCACCGTCGGTGCCACTGCCGGCAATGTATGTAATTCTTGTTTTTTTAAAAAAAAAAATTTTGTATTAATTTACATTAATTATGTATTTTCAAGTTCTCTTAATTTTTTTAGGGGTTGCTTTGAATAATTTTAGTTCTAATTTTTGTTAAGGGTTTAAAATTAGAATTGAAATCATGATAAACATGTGTGAAATAATTTTGAGATTGAATTTAGGATGTTTGTAGCTTATGAATTTGTATAGTTTGTGTAGTGTTCTAAATTACTTCCTTATATTCATTATGTTTTGTGTTGAATCAATTTCTTGCATGTGTTTCTTGAATACTCACTTTAGAATTATGTGTTTCGATTATGAGTTAGAATTCTTGAATGCTCACTTTAGAATTATGTGTTTCGATTATGAGTTAGAATTCTTGAATGCTCACTTTAGAATTTGAAACTTATGTCATTCCTTTTCATTGTACTTCAGTTGCCACCTTAATGCTCGTCGGTTTGTCAGTTGTCGAAGCTCGCGTCGTTGTGCTTGTCTTCGTTGCTCCTTGAGAGCAGAGGTATGTATTATACCTTTTGTTATTTTTTGATTGGGAAAGTATATGTGAATTATTGTTTGGTTATTATGTGATTGGGAAAGTATATGTTGAATTACGACCAAACCTATATGGACATAACTTAATGGGGTGGGGAGAGAAATCTAAGGAATGGATTGGTTTGTGCTGTTTAATTGCAATGTGCATCATTTGCCTAGATACCCGTTCGAGGCTTACTCATTAGGAGTAAGTCTTGAATAGTCCCCGGTTTGGGACTGTCTTTGAGTTTCTTATCTCACTTACGATGTGAATGAATGTTTGGTTTTCGATTCTAAGAAAGATTTAGCTCATTTCCCTAAGCGTTCTCTGGGTACATATGTAGATAGTTTACCTACTATCATCATCGTGTACTTGGAGAACTGTAGGGAAGTGCTGCCAGATTTTTCTTAGAATTGAAAACCAAACATTCATTCACTAGTGAGATGAGAAACTCAAGGATGGGTTAGGTTGGAGTGATAAGGACCCAAATGTTCATGACTGCATTTGATAAGACACTTTGAATGATGTGATCGATATATTGTGTTCTTGTTTGGTGTCTCTAGTGTATGAATATGGATCGAACCTGGATGTATAGTAATCGAATTTCGGCGACATTTCTACAAGGGGTTGATGAATTTATCAGGGTTGCATTAGAACATCAATCGCAGAATGGGTCAAAGTTAGTCTTGTGTCCTTATTGTGATTGCAATAACTCTAGGGGGTATCGTGATGTGGATCAAATTAAGGATCATTTGATTCGTCGTGGGTTTAAGAGCAACTATACTAGGTGGACATGGCATGGAGAGTTTTATGATCAGGGTATGAGCTCCACTAGCTTTTGTGATGATTTGAATGTTGATCACATTGATGATGAGGTTGAGGTTGATATCGAAAAAGGAGAGGATAATAATGATAATGATAGGGTAGATGATGAGAATGATAGGGTGGATGATGAGAATGATAGGGTAGATGAGATGTTGAACAATTTGGAGTATGAAGGAACCGATCGTCCGAATATGTATGATAATATTTTAAGTGCAGCGGACAAACCTATGTATCCGGGGTGTAAGAATTTCACTAAACTTTCTGGCATCCTTACATTGTTCAATATGAAATCGAAGCATAGTTGGACAGATAAAAGTCTAAGTGAGTTGTTCACTTTTTTACAAGAATTGCTACCTGATGGGAATGAAATTCCCAACTCTACCTATGAGGCAAAGAAATCGTTGTGTCCATTAGGTATGGAATATGAGAAGATACATGCATGTTAAAGTGATTGTGTGCTGTATCGAAATGAGTACAAGGATTTGGGTGAGTGTCCAAGGTGTGGAGAGTCTCGGTACAAGACAAAGGAGGATGATGAAGGGGTGAGAAAGAAAGAAACTCCGGCGAAGGTTCTTTGGTATCTTCCAATAATTCTGAGATTTAGGCATTTATTTTCGGATGAAAATAATGCTAAATTATTAAGGTGGCATGCAGATGAGAGGAAGAAAGATGGGATGCTTAGACATCCGGCCGATTCTCCGTAATGGAGAAATATCAACCGAAAGTTTTCCAGTTTTGGTAAAGAACCTCGAAATCTTAGGCTTGGACTTTGTACGAATGGGATGAACCCATTTGGCACCCTAGGTACCCAGCATAGCACTTGGCCGGTTCTACTGACCATTTATAATCTGCCCCCCTGGTTATGTATGAAGCGTAAGTTTATTCTGCTATCACTTCTTATCTCTAAGCAACCCGGAAACGACATAGATGTGTATCTTGACCCACTCATTCAAGATCTGAAATTGTTGTGGGATGAAGGTGTTTTGATGTTCGATGCGCATGCGAAAACTGAATTCACATTACGTGCCATGATATTTTGCACGATTAATGATTTCCTGGCTTATGGGAATTTGTCCGGGTATACAGTTAAAGGAGCAAAGGCATGCCCTATTTGTGATGAGGTTATGATTGATGAGCGATGACATCATTGTGGGAAGAATGTATACCTGCATTATCGTACATGGCTTCCTTTAGATCATCCATTTCGTAAGAAGAAAAAGTTGTTCAACGGAAAAGTGGAGATGAGAGAAGCCCCTGTACCTTTACGTGGAAAACAGGTTTCTAGGCGGGTAAAGGATATTAAAACAGTGTTTGGCAAGCCCTTTAAAAGTGTCTCAAAGAACTTATACAAGAAAAGGTCTAAGTTCTAGGACCTCCCATATTGGGAATGTTTAGAAGTCAGACATTGTCTTGATCTAATGCACATTGAGAAAAATGTTTGTGATGCCATTGTCGGCACATTGTTGAATATGCCCGGGAAGACAAAGGATGGAGTTAAAGCTAGGAAAGACATGGCTGAAATGGGCTGACCATAACTAGCACCTCAGGAGCGAGGACAACGCTATTATCTTCCACCAGCTTGCTACACTTTGTCAAAGAAGGAGAAAACGAGTTTTTGTGAGTCTCTGCATAGGTTAAAGGTCCCTGCTGGATACTCGTCAAATTTTCGAAACCTTGTCTCACTGAAGGACTTGAAACTCGTTGGTTTGAAATCTCATGATTGTCATATCTTGATGCAGCATTTATTACCAGTTGCAATACGAGGAATTTTGCCTTCCCAAGTAAGATACACGATAACAAAGCTGTGTTTCTTCTTCAGAACTATCTCTAGCAAGGTGATTGATCCTAACACTCTAGATAACTTGCAAGCTGATGTAATAGAGACGATGTGTTGCTTTGAAATGTACTTCCCACCATCGTTCTTTGACATCATGCCTCATTTGATAATTCATCTTGTCAGAGAAATTAAACTTTGTGGTCCCGTTTGTATGAGGTATATGTGGCCTTTCGAAAGACATATGGGTACTTTGAAGGGCAAAGTGATGAATCCAGCCAGACCAGAAGCAAGTATTGTCCAAAGAACAGTTGCAGAGGAAGTATCTGAATATGTAAGTCAGTATTTAGCACGTACACAAGCAATTGGATTGCCAAAATCTAGACATGAAGGAAGACTTGATGGTTGTGGTACCATTGGTAAAAAAATATTGTGTCTTGATGGAGAGTTGAAAAGAAAAGCAGAATATTTAGTGTTAGAAAATCTGAAACAAGTTCATCCTTACTTAGATGAACACATGACTGTTCTTAGTGTTCAGTATCCATTGAAGAATAAACGTGAGTTGGTGATTGAGCATAATCGTTCGTTCGTTGATTGGTTTAAAGAACGAGTTATGAACCAATTATCTGACCCAAAAAATGAAGTATCGGATACGTTGAGATGGTTGGCATATGGGTCAAAGATGCAAGTTCTTTCCTATGATGGGTATGACATCAATGGTTGTTCATTTTACACGAAGCGGCAAGATGACAAATCCACGATGCAAAACAGTGGTGTTACGTTGGGGGCTTTGTCATCAGAGTATACAAGTAGAAGGGATAGAACAATTGTTGAGACAATGAAGTCTTACTACGGGTTCATTGAAGAGATATTAGAACTTGACTACGTTGACTTCAAAATTCCGCTTTTCCGATGCAGGTGGGTTGATATTCGTCGTGGTTTAAAGAAGGATGAACATGGCTTTTTTACATTAGTCAATTTCAGCCGGTTAGGGCATCATGAAGATAGTTTCATATTGGCATCACAAGCAAAATAAGTTTTCTACATGGTTGACCCTGTCGATTCGAAATGGTCTGTTGTCATTGAAGGAAAAAGGAGAATACTTGGAATTGATGTTGTACACGATGAAGAAGAATACGATGCACAATTTAATGAAGTTATTACTTCGTCGGTAGTCATTCGAAGTACATTAGGGGAAGATTTGGACCCAAATTACATTCGTCAAGACCATAATGAGGGATTTTACGTTGTCAAAGAAAAAACTGATTAATAGGTAATTTATGTAATATTATTGCAACTACAATTGTTTATAATCTTCAATTTTATATACTTTATGCATTGTTAACAGAATTTTGAAGTACTTCATTTATGAATCTAACATGTCTTTGGTTGGTATTTGTATTTGGTTTCAGGTGTAGTGATGGAAGATGAGATAATGCATGATGTATCAGATGATCGGCAGCCACGTTCTGAGGCCGAGATAACTGATGGAGGTAGTAGGAAGAAAAGAGTGAGTAAGGCTAGAGGTCCTACAAAAGGGATTCGTTCCATACCCGGGGTTCAAAGAGTACTTCAGTGGGATGAGTTGATGCGTCCGATTGGGGAGTATGTTGGTGCGTAAAAGACACATTGCGGTGAAATCAGTAGAAGCAAAGTGTCTATCTTGTACGATAGTTGGGATGATGTTCCACTAGGCCTTAAAAATAGTTTATGGGAAGATGCTAAAGTAAGTAACCCATGTATTTTAAAAGTCATTTTTTTAATTTAATTGAGATCTTGTTTATTAGTTACTAATCGTGTATTATTTTTTAAATTGAAGAGAGAGTTTGGAATACAAGAGGATGCGAGGAAGAAACGAGATGTGTTGACTACTTGTGATAAGCGGTGGAGGGATTTCAAGTCAAAATTGGTGAGTCGATGGATCACAAAAACGAGGAAGGGGCCTAACAATGATAAGCAACCGTATGTGCTCTATCCTTTCATTACGGAAGAGATTTGGAAGCAATTTGTGACAAAGTGTAGCTCTGATGAGTTTAAGGTATATTATATGTACGTTACAATCACATAATATGTTATAATCAATTTTTTATATTGTGAATACTGACTATTTACTTGTTTTTATATTAGGCTATAAGTGAAAAAGCAAGAAAGTCTCAGGCTGCCAACATTCATCCTCATTTTCTGGGTCAAAAGTCATATGCAGAGATGATTCCTGTTTGGAAAAGAAAAGGGTATATCCCTTCATCATCTACAGCATCATTTGTTGACTCATCCACATCTTCAGTTTTTTCCTCCTTGCCGGATCGAACTTTGCCATGGCTTCTCGCGAGATCGAAAAAAGATAAGGAAGGAAATATTTTCTTCCCTAATGAAGAAACACAAAAGATAAAAGAGTCCATTGTAAGCATTTTTCAAATTTTATGATATTTTCTTGTCTAATTACTCGTATTCTACTAATCATATGAATTTTTTTAATTTGACGCAGGATGATTGGAAAAGGAAAGAAAAGGAAGGAGAGTTTGTTCCAGGTCGGATGGATGATGCTCTATCACGTGCTTTACAGAGGAAAGACCATCCTGGGCGTGTGTGAACAGCTGGGCGTAGCATTGGGATTACATCTGTTTGGGGAGATCCTGATCGGAGTAGTACTGCTCGAAAGGATAGGGGCATGGATGATGAGGAAATGCAGGAGTTGGAGGCTAGAGTGAGCCAAAGAGTTAGAGAACAGACGATGCAAGAGATGAACTCGAAGATTGATGCTATAGTTCAAGAAAGGTTGATGGCTTTTGCGACGCAATTAGGTCTTCAAGCACCAAATCAAACAAGGGAAGATGCGCCGGTCCAAAGTCCTCACACTCCAGTTGATCCTAGTAGCTATCACTCGGGGGGCAATGATCCATTTGTGAACTTATAGGTATAAGTTTATTTTATATCTTCTAAGATTATGATATTATGCTTTTAAAACACTTAATTAATGACATTGTGTTCTCGTTGGATGTTAAGAGTCAAGTTCCATGTTGTTTGGCATTAGCGGATGTCTCGGGGCCGATCATTGTAGCTGAGGGTACCGTTCATCCACAACTGGAGCATCTGAGTAGTCTGAAAAAAATTATCAACACTCACTTTCACTGTCGTAGGAAGTGATAGATTGGCCGAAAGAGTTGGTATTTTTAGTCTCAAATAATCAAGTAACTTATGTTTAATATATTGATTTATATACTACGTAAGCTTGATTGATATATGAAATAATCTATATACATATATATTATGAATTAAAAAGAAGTCGAATTGAACTAGGAACATTTGCCTGAGGGAGGTGCGATGAAGAAGAAGAAAAAAAAATTAGTTGGTAGTGATCTTTGCACCGACGAGTCTGCACATAGGTATATAGATCCTTTTATTGACATATCACTAGAGGATATGGATGATATTGTCAAGGATATGCACCGATTATTTTGCAACCGGCCCTCAGATGAGCCTTTTAGTATGCAAGTTATGAAGGGTACCGTCTTTAACTATGATAGTGATCAGATGATCATTCTCTCGCGACAAGATGTTTTTCAATTTCTCACGGGAGCATGGCTTAATGTATCCATTTTACAAATATTTATGATGTGAGAATTCTCAAACTCTAAACTAATTAACATTGATATTTATTTTTATTGTTTCTTCTAAGTATAAGTATTTGGAGTGTAGGTATTTGGAAGAGGAGTCTGAACAAGAGGGTACTATTGGTTTCATGTATCCAAGTATGATTTCGGCGACCATGATACGCAATGAACCAGATGCCGTGATCAACTACATGGCAAGTACAATGAAAGCGAATCAAACTATGCGTTTCATCCTATGTCCATATATTCAAAAGTATGTTAGTTAAACTAATCTTTTCTTTGTTTTATCTATATGAACTTGTGGTTATATGAACATCACATTTTGTTTCATGCCTTAGGGAACATTGGATTCTTCTTGTCATTTGTCTATCTAAGAAAGCGGTATATATATTTGATTCTCTACAGAGAGAAAGAAAATTAGCTATCAAAGTGCCGCTGAATACGTAAGTTCATAGTTGTTATACATGTTAATTAATTTACATGCATTTTATGATATTTTAAATAATTTACAAATGTTTATAGTAATTAATTGTTACAAAATTTCTATACTTAGTGCATATACAAGTTTCACGCGCCTTGAAGGATTCAATAAAGGAACTAAATTGTCTTGGATAATGATCCCGGTAAAACACTTATGTTTTGTATTTCGTACACATTTTATAATTCTATTTAGGATTTTATTTCCGATTCTAATATATATCTTAAATTTGGTGTACTGTGCTCAACAATCGAGAGGAGCGGAATGCGGCTATTTCGTGATGAAAAACATGCTTGAAATCGTCCGCTTGCACTATGATTCAGATAATTTACAGGAGGTATATGTATGTCGTAAATTCGTTATTTATACTTATAGAATTTTCAAGTATATTAACTAATTTAATATATTTCTTGGATTTTCCACCAAGTCCTCGGCCATACTCCGCAACTGAAATCGACGAACTTAGAGAACTTTTTGCAAAATACTTTGTAGCGGTCGTCAAAGCTGCAAACTAACTACTTAGTATATGCATTTATAGGTTAAACAATATTTTGTTGATTGCCTGATTGCAATTGATTGCCTGATTGCAATTGATTGCCTGATTGCAATTGATTGCAATATTGGTTGCTTTGAGATGTACTGGAACAGGTTTTGGTATATATGCAAAATTCTCCCAACGATTTCTTGGGTTGTCCAAATTACAAAGGAGCATCTGCCCAATTTTCTGCTCATAATTATTAATATAATGTTTGTTTAGTTTTGAAGTTTAAGGTTTTGTATATGAAAAAAAAAATCCAAAAGTCATCATTTGTGTCGCATGTTGCTCCATACACGACGCAAATGAGTCACATCTGCGTCGCACATAGAGCAACATACGACGCAAATGGTCCAACCCTGCTTCCACAGCAGCTAGTAGCCAAGATCTATTTGCGTCGCGTAGTGGTCTGGGTCCGACGCAAATGGTTAGCACTCTGCGTCGCATGCTTGTCCGACGCATATCATGTATCCTGATTTGCGTCGAGAGTTGTGTCGTCGGACCCATGTCCGACGCAAATGGTCGCCTCGCATCCGAAGCAAATCGTCAATTCTGTACTAGTGTGCTTTAGACTATAAAAGTGTTGCAATATTAGAGCAATAAACGTTGTCATAGACTATTGATAGTGCTGCTATAGATAATAAAGTGTTAGCCTAAACACTAAAAATGTTGCTTTAAATCCTAAGTAATTGTTACTAAAACTTAATAAGTGTCGCCTTAGATATAATAAAACTGTTGGCAAAAGTTGTTGCTAATGATAACTATGGCAACGGTTTTATAAAGTTGTTGCCTAAGGCAACATAATTGTTGCCATAGAGTTATAGCAGCGCCACCTATTGGCAACGCCATATAAACTACTGCTATAGGTCTATGGCAACAATTAATGGATCTTTGCCAACACATTTAGGCCGTTGCTATAGCCTTATTTTGTAGTAGTGAATATAACATTCATAATTTAGTGTTTGAAAATGTTTAACAATTTAACATTCGGAAAAAGGTACATTTTGGAGTAAGCTTTAAATACATTAGATTTACATAAAGAAAGAACTATAGAATTACTTAATTTGGTTGGCATATAGTCCCAACTCAGAAAAAGGAAATGATTAAGCTGATCCCTACCAAATTAGTAACATATGTACTTCTTCTATGTTAGAATTAGACCCAGATTTGGAGCTTAGGTGGTCGAATTAGACCCCTAACAAGCCTAGTGGTGTACTGGAACGATGGTGGCGAGCGAAATACGGTGAGGCGTCAAATGAGGATGACGATGGCGAGACAATAACGGCAGTGGTGGCGTCGAAGGTGGTGTTGGTGGTTGTGGTGGCTTTCTGGTTGTTTTGCAGGGGAGAGTGGGGAAAAAGGGAGGAGAGAGAAAATCGAGTTATGTGATTAAATTCTTTTAAAATCATTCAGAAAATTATAGGCAATAAATGCAAGAAACGTGACTTAAGTAAGTTGCTCAAGCGGTTTCTTCAGGTTACAGGTCATTACGAGAAGACACCCCATATAGTTAGGATTATACTACAATAATAAATAATTGGGATTAATACAGGAAGACTCTCCATAATTGGGTTAGGGGGGAGAGCGTGTGTTAGGGTTAGGTTTTTAAGGTTAATTAGAGTTTTTTAGGATTAATTAGGGTTTTTAGGGCTAATTAACGTTAATGACTAACGGAGTTAACCGCCGTTAGTCATTAAGGGCATTTTGGATGTGTTTTTTAGAAAGTCAGGGGTATATGGTGAATTCGAAAAAAAAATTGGGGTATCTGGTGAATAAAAAAAATTATCAGCGGTATTTGATGAAAAAACCGTTTATTTGATTAATGTTTACAAATTTTTAAAATGGTCAGAAAAAAACTAAAAATATCTAAAATTGAATCTTAGAGTGAAAAAGTTAGATGGGAGGAAGAGAGGGGTGTAGTGAGGAGTAAGGGGAGGAGTATAAAAGGGAACATTCACTATATTTCACGGTCATATACGATAAATTAAGTGCTGACAAATAACAATTCCTATCCAATTTAGTTGTTGTGCCTATGGCAAACCAAGATTCAATCAACATTATAAGATCAGGAGCAACCTAATTTCTTTATTTTTCAATCCAAAATATCGTGCTTCGTACTCATATAAAACCTAACGCAGGCTCCCGAAGAGGGAAGCCCAACGAATATCAGATGCCAAATTGGTTCTGTAGAGCTAAGTCGGGAAGCAAGAAAGGAAACTAACCGGGAAGTATCACAATTTGTTAAGCCAACTCAGAACACCTTCTATAGCCTTTAACCTGCTCAAGTGAGAGCCACAATGATTCCAAACTGAACTTCAAAAGTCTTGTATCTATGCTGTCCCGACTTCAAACTCCTTTGTTGCCCGACAACCTAACAATCGCGAAGGCAGTCAAAAGAAACTCACACTGATTCATTCCATTTGTGGGAATTTGATAAACTATAAACCGTCCTTAACTAACAATCGGCTGAGGGTAGGAAGGAACTTCACTTAATGCTGGGCTGACTGTTGGGAAGCTTTACTTAAGTGGATTCAGCCCCAAGCAAGTTCATCGTCTTTTTCCAAATCAGAGGGAAATAAAAAGGATATAATATTTGATGATAGAGAAGAAAAGCCAAATGATGAATAGAAGGAAAGGAGATCATAAAGATAGGCGGATGGAACATGTATTGATGTACGGCATGTACCAGATCGGCTAATGCTCCCAGGTCGATGCGATGTATTTCACCAGTTGACTGGAAACTTGATTATTGGTATATCGATCGGTCCAACACGGATTGAATTGGCGAAGAGAATGGAATGAATGGACCCGCGAGCTTGCGCTTGAGTCAGTCATTCCCCAATGCTAGGTTGAAAGGTGTTCGGGATATGAGAATCAGAAAGGTGGTAGAGAAAGGACCTCGAGAATGCCTACTTACTTGAGATCAAAGTCCTATTATCACCAGATTTTTCTTCTATTAAAAGGAAGGCACACTTGGGCTTAAACAAGGAATTTTTTAAACAAAGACATTTAAGCGGCATAGCGATCCCCATTCGTTCTTACTTGATTGCCAAAGCAGATCTAGTCTTTTTCCACTTCCAAACCTATCCAAGGATTGAATTTAATCACATTATGCTCGTTCACTGTTTTCAAGTAAGATGTTTTTAGACCCCGACCAAAGCAACCGAAGTCGGGACCCCCACATGATTCTAGCGCACGTCGCTCAAAGGTTAAGCTCAACTTAGACCAATTGCTCAAATGGGTTTAGCCGGGCTCAGAAGCAAGTGAAAAGTTCATATGGTGTCGTGAGCTTATAAGACTGCACCGAAGAAGAAGGTTGATTCAAGGAGGAACAAGGTATCCCTTTTGATTAGATTTCCCCCGAAAGACAGACTAGTGGGAATATCCCCAGTTATAGGACAGAGGTCTGCATTTATGAAGGAGAGAAAGATGGCGCTCAAGCCCTACAGTACAGGTTGGTCAAACCATTACGGACAGTCTACTCTAAATGCAATATCGCTTAGATTGCGGCCAATCTTCCTAACCGCATGTGGGTCAGGCCGCTTGTCTAGGACTCACTCTTGGTACCGATCCATACCGATCAAAGTCCCTTTCTACATCCCTTCTTGTGGTCCAATTTCACCCAAGAAGAAAAGAGTGGACAGGCCAGTAAGTCCACTACCTTGCATTGCAAAGTCTAAGATCAAGCGGTCTTTCGCATCCAAAATTGCCAAAGGATGCAATTCAAATAAAATTGTACTCCCTCCGTCCCAAAATATAATTGTCATTTCATTTTGCGCATAAGAATTAAGGAAACAATGATTGACTGATTGTAGTGTACTTGCACAAGGAGTTTTTTTTATTTTTTTGGAATTATTGTTATTAAAAAATTAAAAATAATAGGAACAATAAATGGGTGTGAATAGCGAGTAAAAAGTTTTTTTTTTGTTATAACCAACCAATGAGATTGAGGGAGAATTAAATGGGGGAATCAAAACCCATGTAAAAAGGAGGAGAGAGAAAATAAAAAGTGATGTTCTAAAACAAAAATGAAATATGGAAAATTCGGAACTATATTTTAGGACGGATGGAGTAAATACTACTCCCTCCGTCCCATAATATAGTGCTCACATTCCTTTTTCGGGTGTCCCAAAATGTTGTGCCTATTTCTTTTTAATCAATTTGTTTGGATTAAAAGATCCTTAATTTCTACACAAACTTTCCAAAATACCCCTACATTTCGTTAAAAATATGTGCCCTTATTTATTGTTTTACACTATTCCAAGGAACATTTATTGTTTTTTGATTTTTTTTAAAGGAAAAAGACAATAAATAACTAGTTCCAAGATATAAGCACTAAAAAAGCACTTCATTAATTATTATTTTTGGAACATCCTACTACTCCTTCCATTTACCTTAATTCCCGTGAAAAATGAGAAGTAAGCACTATATTATGAGACGGAGGGAGTATTCAAGAAGCCAATAAATTAATCACAAATTCTGTGGAGGAATTTTGGCTTATTGACTATAATCATAAACGTAAAATTGTACATCGATCACAATTTCAGAGTCTGTCACATTATCAGCAGCAAAACATAAATTTCAGAGTCTGTCACATTAATTAATGTTTTGCCATTAACCATCTTTTCACCATCTTCTATAAATTAAAGTGTCTTAAATCACTTTCCAAAAAAAAATTACAAAATTATAGAGATAAAAAAACCATACCTTGGATACCATTTTCCAGGAAACCGAAGAGTTCTGAAATTCACGAAATGCTCCAGCGGAACTGGCACTTCATCCCCTTCCCATGATGCATATAGTATGTCTAGCACTTGCAAACTACTTTGTTTCGGTGTTGAAACGATGGCGGACACAAAGATGTCCGTCAGTAATTATGGTGGGCGTCCGAGACTGGAAATCTGCAAGGAAGACAAACGTAAACTACCCTCGGGGGGGATGCGAGGAAACCCCCTCCGACGCTCAAGTCAGTATGTGTCCGGGAAGGATTTTAGAGAGAGAGAGAGAGAAAGTAGAGTTTATAATGTGAGAGAATGTACCTGTAGAATAGTACCATTTGGCTATTTATAGCAGTACTATTCATCTGACAGGGTGCGTAATCCTACGACACGTGTACGACTGTGATGAGTCTAATTGGAGGGAAGATTGTTCTCAAATGTGGCCGTGAATGCCATCTCGGACTGATTATTAGAAACGGTCTGGACTCTACGGATGAGGTCGCGTTTCAAGTCTGTTGATGTCGGCCACAAAGGATGTGTCCGACAGTGAACTTAGACATACCCATACAACTAGCCCCCCCAGCATCATTGGAGTTCGTGACCGGCATTGATGTTATACTGAGGACGCGAGTGAATTTTTTATGCTCCATATCTTTCTCAGCTGCCACGTGTTGCCCTGGGGAGACTTTGTATTTCGAAAAGTGCAATCATGACTTTTTTGTGAAATCCCGCTCGTTTTTCTTTATTCTTTAATAGGCTGGGCTCAGCAAGTGACATTTGGCACTCATCCAAGAAAGAAGTTGATGGGTCGGTTCATCTTGGCCATTCAATCCCGCTTTTGTAGAGAAGCGTTAGTTTCCTTTTCTCATTTTCTACACTTCGTCTTCAACCTTCCACATTTCTCTGGTTTTTGCGATTTTCTGAGAACTTTAATTCCCTTTTTTTTTTATCAAGATCCTGCCTTTTTTCGCTTGAGCGTAATCGAGGGTTTACTTTCGAAGCTTTCAATTTTTCCGGTGAAATTACGTTCTCCGGTGCTCCTTTTACTGGGTTTCTTCTTTCTGTTCGTGCATCCAAGGTCTTTTGCTGTGCTTTGTTGGGAACCTGCTTGATTTTCCGGTCATTTTCCGTCGACTTTTCTCAGGTATCTTTTTTCAACTTCTCTTCAACTTCTCTTTCTGTTTCTTTCTTCGGAATTATGTCGGACCACTCAGATAGTCAAAATTCCTTGAGTGATAAGTTTATGTCTGAAAGTGAGCCTTCGTCTCCTGCTTCCCTTCATGGCGGACATAGTTCGTCTACTTCCCGCCACTAGGGGGAGAGAGAACTCGTTTGTTAGCCGACTCGCCCCTCATCGGCGATAGAGATAGGGAACTTAGATCTAAGTTTCTTAATGACCGTTCTACCCCTGAGCAAGAAAATTTATCTTCCCAATATTTGTCCGCGAGGATGAGTGGTGATAGACAAACACTCCGGGAATTAAGACATCAAATTTTAGCTCGTCGTACTGCTAGAAACCCTCCCCCTGATGCTGTTCCCGGACTTGATGTTCCGCCTTTGAGGGAACATGCCTGGTTAGATAACTTAGCGGATGCTGGGGTTGTGTGGCGGATGACTTTTATGATCGCCTTGCTCATGAAACCGGCCCTTCTCATCCACCCGTTATTGATTTAGGTTCCGACAACGATTCTATTGCTACAATGGACGAGAGCCGATGGTCCTTCTACTTCGGCCGGGATGAGAATACTCGTCAAACCGAGATAGTTTTGGGGGAAAGTTCCAAGCATGCCTCCCAATTCTCGCCCGAGCCGATTCCCCGACCGCGATGATGTCGAGCATTCCGGGGATATGGTTACCAATAGATTATAGCAATGGTCCGAGATCCACAGTCATCTGCAAATCCTGGCGACAATGCGCCATAGATCTCAACTACTGCGATGTTGCGGAGAAGTTGTATGCTTTCCCATCGGAATATAAGTTGATAGTCCCCCACAAGGGATCAAAAGTGATTGATTGCGCCTACAGGCACATAGCTGTTTACGCGCACCATTTTGAGTTTGGGTTGCGTTTTCCTCTAGATTTAACCTCGTACCTGGATTTTGAAGGCTTTTAACATTTGCCTTGCTCAGTGACACCCTTGGCCGTTAGGAACCTGATCGCTTATATTTGGACCTGTCGTTCTTTAGGGTTTTCTGAGGAACTCAACCTCTTCCGTCGCCTTCATTGGCTGCGACGGAACGGTTCCACTGAGAAAGGATGGTGGAGCTTGATGACGGCCAAAAATAAACTTACCGTCTACCCTAAGTTGACTGGGTTAAAAGGTTGGTAACCCGCTTTTTATTGGGTTAAAGTGCCGAATAATTTCCCTATTCGTCGTCACTTTACTAAGCCGGTTACTCGGATGGAAGACGTCCCCTCTTATGGTCTTTCGGCCGAGCAGAAGGCCTTTGATTATTTTTGAGTCCGAGGTCGAGACTATTACTGCTGTCGGTGAAGATACCGAGGGAAGGATTCCTTGCACATGGCTTCCCCATGCAAAGTACATACCGGGAAATGAACCTTTGTCGGCTTTATTTCTCCGCGGACCCACCCCGGAAGGTTCGCCTCTTGACTTATGGTCCGACGTGGGACTATGCCTCGCTTCGTTAGTTAATATGATATTAATCCTTCCGTTCTTGCTGTTGCGAGTCCCGCGTTTAGATCTTGAGGAGTTGGGTCTCAACGAAGATTCAACGCCAATGTCTCGAACTCCCGAGGAGCCCGTCTTTGATTACGACACTGTTCATGGCCTCACTCGGGGTCTCAGAGGTGCAGATCGTGGCCGTGGTGGTCGCAACTTAGGTCGGGTAGGTGTACGTCGTGCCGGCCGCACTCCCCGGTCGCACTCCCGGTCGGCCTCGGCGGACGTGGGGATCGGGGAGTCTCTTCGTCCTGTCGTACACGTTCTTGTCCGCCGTGGCGGGGTGGTGTGACTATAGGTCGACGCGGCCTCGTGAGCTCTCGACGATAGTCCCAAAGAAGAGGCGAGCCTTGGATGTTGCCGCTGCTTCGAGACCCAACCAACGGAAAGCTGCCACTAGTATTCCGGACAATAGTCCCGTTCAGGTATTATTCGCCACCAGGTTTTCTCCTTTGAACGCCGCTATTGACAGCATTGGGACGACACCGGGATCCGCTCTTCCATGCGCCGGAAAATTTATGACATCCTAAGTTCTCCGAGCTTTTTGACAAATCTTGGTCGGGAATATTTTCTCGGATACATGAATGGATCGAGCACAAAGAGATCGTCCTTGGTGCCGCCGTGAAGGCTGCATTTTTCGTCCCCTTACGTCCCTGGAAAATTTATCAACCCAACTGGGACGTGAGGGAGGATGAATCTTTATATGTCGATATTCCGACTAATGGCGGTACTCTCGGATATCGTCTCCTGAAGGGCCTCCAGTGCCCATTGATTGCCCGGGTCGACAAGCCGGTAGCACCGGGCCGCCCAACTTGCTCACGACCTTCTTTGTGGTAAGGTTCATGATCCGATATTCATCATTCATTTTTTTTTTTTTTTTAATCTCGTCTTTCCGATGCGTACTAACAATTCCGCCATTGAGCTTATTGAACAATTTGTCCACTATCAATCCGAAGTCGATAGGCGTAAGCAATCCTTGGATGAGCTTCGGGCCCGGCTTGATCTGTCGCCCGAGTTCATCTCGACGATGTACGAATGGCTTGATGCCGAGAAGGCATCGCGGGCAGTCGTTGATGTTGAATCGGCGGATTTGCGAACCAAGGCTGCCAAGGTTGAGAAGGCTGAGAAAAATTCAGCGGAGCTTGAAGCTGCACTGGCGTCCATTAAGGACGAGATGGCCACCGCCATTTCTAAGGCCAAGGATGATGCCTAGGCGCTCGGTCGTGGCGCATTTTAGAAGATCTGAAGAGTTTGTTGGTATGTTGGGAGAGAGATATGACGGCGGTTGGGTAGCTGCTAAAAGATGTGTTTGCCATTCTCACCCCAACTTCAGCTGGGAGGAGATGGAAACCGCTTTTGCAGAAGGTGTTCACACACGTCCTCTTGAGGGTGAGCCCTTTATCTGCGAGGAGCATGTGATTGCCAATGTTCTTCCCGTCGCTCAGGATGAAGAGGTGCCTCTCCCTTGATGTTTTTGGCGGTCATCTCCAGGCTCTTCAGTTGACTCTAATAGCTACTAGTTTTCTGCTTTCCAATATTTTTGTAAACTTTGAATTCGGCCCATTATGGCATGTACTTTGAATAAACTCTACAACTACAATTACTGCTATGAATTTTTGATGCCTTTTTGATGGCTGCCCACATTTTTTCCTATAGTTGGCCGCCATGCCAGTAATTAGTGATGAAGCTTAATTTTTGTAAACTTGTTCTCTTTTGCTTTCGCTTTGTGTCAACGCAGTGTCGTATCGCGGACAGATATATATTATACTTGTTGTGTACACTGTCCGTTGTATGGCTGCTTTCATATATGATCTGTCATATGGTCGCTCTTGTACTTGACCTGTTATGTGGCCGTTTTCGTTTTTTGACCTGTAATATGGTCGCTCTTGTACTGGGCCTGTTATGTGGCCGTTCTTGTATATGGCCTGTTATGTGGCCGTTTTCGTTTTTGACGTGTCATATGGTCGTTTTTGTACTTAGACCTGTTATATGGTCGTTCTTGTACATGGCCTGTTATTTGGCCGTTTTCATTTTTGACCTGTCATATGGTCGTTTTGGATTAGTGGAGTGTGGCGTACATAAGATAAGCATAATCAGACAATTAATGGAATGCTCACGGGAAGTTATATTATTAAAAAGAGAAAGTAATGGCTCTTGGCCTTTTCCATGGGATATCTACACATAGTACTTCTTTAAAACACTTGTGTTCCAGCAATTCTTTAGTTCAATGCCATCCATCGTTTTCAGCACAAAGGAGCCGGGACCAATTTCTTTAGATATTTGATATGGTCCTTCCCAGTTAGCTGTTAACTTTCCTTCAGTGTGAGCTTTTCCGGTAGCTGCCGTCCTTCGTAGTACTAGATCCCCTTTTGCTAATGGCCTTTCAAGGACTCTCTTGTTGTAAGCTTTACTGATACGATCTTTGTATGCAGCAGCTTTGAGTTCCGCTACCAACCTTGTTTCTGCTAGAAAATCTAGATTTTCTCTTAAGGCTTGATCATTGTTCTCTAAATCTTTGTATTTGATCCGATAGGACGGTAAACCAACCTCTACTGGCAAGACTGCTTCCGTTCCAAAAGCTAGCTTGAATGGACTCTCTCCCGTTGCCTCCTTTTCGTTGTTCCGTTGGCCCATAATACTGCTTGGAATCATATCGGCCCAAGCTCCCTTGAGTTCATCCAACTTTTTCTTCAAGGCTGTGAGAATCTGTTTATTTGCGGCTTCAGCTTGCCCATTGCTCTGTGGGTGACATACGGCTGAAAATGCGAATTTTACCCTAAACTCGGACGGAAAATTTTTGATTGGTCGACAATAAGGTGCGCGCCGTGATCAAAGACCATTGCGTAGGTATACCAAACCTTGTCATTATGTTTTGCCAAATGAACTTTTTGACTTGATTTGACTTTATCTTTTTGTCGCTTCGCTCCGCTTCGATCCACTTTGTGAAATAGTCGATACCCACAATCAAAAATCTACGACCGGGCAAAGGGTCGTTGTAAAAGGTCCGAGGATATCCAAACCCCACCGCGCAAATGGTATCGGACATATTATAGGCCGGAGGTCGTTCGCGGGCCTATTGATGATGGGAGCAAACTTTTGACATTTGTCACATTTCTTGACATAACTTTGTGCGTCTGCCAACATGCTCGGTCAGTAATATCCGGCTCTCAATGCTTTTAATGCTAATGCTTTGCCTCCAATGTGATTTCCACAAATTCCCTCGTGTATTTCTTCCAAAATCTTTTCGGATTCCCATGTCGTTGCACATTTTAACAGCGGTAAGCTAAACGATTTCTTGTATAGCTCATTCTGGTAAATGACATACCAACTTGCCTGCCTTTTCAACCTCCTGGCTTCCATTGCATTCAAAGGGAGTGAGCCTGTGAGTTTATAAGCCACTATTTGACTAAACCATTCGCCTTGCTGATTGACAGTATTTATAATCACAGTTTTTTCGGTGATGCTTTTCTCTTTCAAAACCTCCACCATAACAGACCTTTCAATGTTCAAAGACCTTTCAAGGTTCAAAGAATCAGAGCTTGCCAGCTTGGAGAGTGCGTCCGCTTTAGTGTTGTCGGCCCTAGGAATGGCTTGAACGTCAAAGTGAGTCAACTGGGCTATCAATTCCTTGGCCTTCTCCACATATTTTTGCATATTTGCTTCTCGGACCTCGAACTCTCCTTTTAACTGACCATTAACTAGCTGCGAGTCCGTTTTCAGAGATACGCTTTTGGCCCCAGCAGATATGCACATCCTCAGTCCCGCGATTGCTGCCTCATACTCTGCCTCGTTGTTTGAAGCTGGGAAAATGAACTTGATGGCGTATTCAAAAATATTTCCCTCTGGGCTGGTCATTACAATGCCAGCCCCTGAGCCACTTGCTGCTGACGAGCCATCTACATCTAACATCCAAGTGCTTTCTTCCACCTGCTCTTCTTCGTAAGCTGCCTCCACGATAAAATCCACCAATGCCTGGGCTTTTATCGCGGTCCTAGGTTTATCTTGGATAACATACTCGGACAACTCAACCGCCCATTTCAAAAGACGCCCTGAGTTGTCCATCCTCTCGCAAAGCTTTCTCCCGGTTGATTAGTTAAGACTTGAATGGGATGACAATCGAAATATGGCCTGAGCTTTCTGGCGGGCAATTATCATGGCCAACGCCATCTTCTCGACCAGTTGATAGCGGCTTTCAGGGCCGTTCAAGATGTGACTGACAAAGTATATCGGTTGCTGCCTTTTTTCCTTTTCAACCAATAGAACAGCCGCGACGGTTTTTGGAGAGGCCGAGATATATAATTGTAGTGTATCCCCCGTTTCTGGCCTGGTGATGGTGGGTAGAGTCTTCAGATGCTCCTTGACCGCGATGAAAGCTTGGCTTTGCTCCTCGCCCCACTCAAATTTCTTGTTTCCTCTCAATAGTGCGAAGAAGGGTAGGGCCTTGTCGGCCGATTTGGAGATGAAACGAGTTAACGCAACCATTCTTCCAGTTAATCTTTGTACATCTTTTATTCCTTTCGGCTCTGGCAAATCCATAATAGCACGCACTTTGTCTGGGTTAGCATCAATTCCCCCTCTTGCCGACCATATACCCCAAAAATTTTTCCCCGCTCTCACCCCAAATACACATTTTTTTGGGTTGAGTTTCATCTTGTATCTTCTCGAGTATTGAAGGTCTCTTTTAAATCATCAATGTGCTCGCGGTCTCTGCTTTTACTCTTGACGATTGAATCGTCCACATAAACTTCGATGTTCCTTCCCTTCGTTCGAAGAAATACTTTGTCGACCAATTTCTCGGTACGTGGCTCCCGCGTTTCTCGAGCCGAAAGGCATTGCTTTATAATTAAACACTCCACAGCTCGTGATGAAAGCCGCTTTCTTCCTATCATCTTCCGGAAGACTAATCTGGGTGGTAACGAAAACGCGTCCATGAAGCTCAAAAGCGTATGTCCGCTAGTAGAATCTACCAACGGTCTATTCTTGGCAAAGGATAACGATCTTTTAGACACGCTCTATTAAGATCTCGTGAAATCAACACACATCCGCCATTGGCCATTCGCTTTTTTCACCATAACGACGTTTGCTAGCCACTACGGGTAATCACAGACTTCAATAAAGTCGACCGCTAATAACTTATTAACTTCTTCTCTCGACGGCCTTGTTCTTTTCTATTGAAAAATTCCTTTTCTTCGCTTGGACGGGCGAACCGAGCCGTCGACATTCGACGATGGACCATCACGGCCGGGTCTATTCCCCGCATCTCATCCGCCGAGAACGCGAATACATCGGTGTTTTCTCGAAGGAGAGTCACTCGAGTTGATCCCGACCTCTCGGATCCATGTCCGTTCCGACTGACCACGGTCCTTCTCGGATCATCCGCCAACATTTCTAATTTGGACTCTCCGTCAGCTTGGGCCTTGGCAAATCTTCGGTCGAGCTTCTAGCTCCTCCATGGTTACCTCCATAGCATTTTCATTCTTTTCCTCGAGATGGTTCTTCCGTCACGGCCTTTTCTTAGCTCTCTTTTCCTTTCTTGATGGCGGACGTGATTCTTCAACAGAACCCTTCGTAAATTTGTTTTGTAGCCGTTAAATAACATGACTTTGATATTTCTTGATTTCCCCTTATCCTTGCCGTCGTACTCGAATTGGATACATACAACATGGTTAAGTGATAAGTAGATACCACTCCCTCGAATATCGTGGATTAGGGGTCTTCCTATGATTGCATTGTATGCCCCCGAACGTCTACTACCGTGAATTCGGCCATCACATCTCGCGGCTTCATTGTTCTCGCCAATCCCGACCGGCAACTTTATAATCCCTTCGGTATCGCCGATGCTCCAGGTGAATCCACTATCGGGTACCGAATCGGTTGTAAGTGCTCCCAGGCCTATCATTAATTTTTCGAAAGTAGACGGGGAATAGAATATTAGCGGAACTTCCTCCATCCACCAAATTCTATGAATCAAACAACAGTAACTTTTAAGGTGACCACCGGTGGGTCATCATGAGGGTAAATCACGTGCTTTGCATCTTCTAATGAGAATGACATGGCCGGCATGGCCGGTGGCTTTCTCCACCGGCAACTCTCATTAAAGTTCACTTGATGCCGGAACTCCTTTAAAGCGGCTTTCGCCCCACCGACACTTCCGCCATGGATTGGTCCGCCACTAATCACATGAATCTCTCCTATCCGAGATTGAACATTCGATATCCGGGTTTCATCAAATCGCCCCGTTTGTCTCGAGCTTTATATTGGGTGAAGTACCCTCTCGCGGATAAGATCTTCCAAATTATCCTTGAGGTGCCAGTCTTCAGTTATATGGCCGTGATCTTCATGAAAATCACACCACTTAGTCTTATCTCGGTTTTTTATGAAACATCTTCTTTGGTCTCTCGCCATTTGTCACTTTCCTTGTTCATGGTGAATATTTGTGCTCGGGAAGTAGTGAGTCGAGTATATGCATCAAATCTATCTTTGCGTTCACTTTTTCCGGCCATCCCGCTCTCGGTCATTTCCTTTTTGACCATATTAGATTCTCTTCTTTCATCCCGGCCACGCTCAACCTCGCGACCTTTATCTTTCGTGACTTATCCTCTTTCTTCTTGTCGGGCTCCCGATGCTGGCTGCTAGCTGCCTTGTCAAATTCTTCTCCTCTTATGAAATCATTTGCTTTGCCGAGCACTGGTCCTAACGACGTGAAAGATTTTCGGCCGAGATAACTCCTGAACGCAGTTCCTTCTCTTAATCCCGACATCAAGGCTAAGACCGCTACATCCTGCTGCAGCCTGGGAATAGATACGGCCTCTACATTGAAGCGACCAATGTAATCCCGGAGGGATTCGATTTCCCCTTGCCTGATTGACAATAACTCCCCAGTAGTGTGCTCACGGCGCCTGTTGCTTACAAAGTGAGTACTGAACATAGATGAGAGTTGAGAGAAACTGGACACATTACCAGGTTTGAGACTCTTAAACCAAGTTTGAGCTATGCCAGTAAGAGTGGACGGGAAAACCTTACACCAGATAGCGTCTATCTGCGTGTACAAATACATGTGTCCTTCGTAGGCTGCGACATGATCGTCGGGATCTGAGCTACCGTCAAACTTGCATGACGGCATTTTGATTCTCGGCATTGGGTAATTAAGAACCTCCGGAACAAATGGGGAGAGTTTCGGCTTGATTAACAGATGTCCGCCAACCGAATAGTTACTAGCACCATGGGTCTTTGACTCTCGCACGAGCGACTTTGGTTCTCGTCTTACGAACAATCAAGCTCTTCTGTTTCCATCACCCTCTCTTCATACTCGGGATCCTCCAGTTGTCTTTCCAACTGTCGGCCCTCTTGAGTGAAAGAGCGCATTCTTCTAACCGGTGTACCATCAACATTTCTTCCCCCTAATGGTGGCAATCGTTTACGGGGTGTTCTAGCATTGGGGGTTGGAGTATTACCATCAGGTTGAGGTGTACCTGCTAGCATCTGGATGAAGGATGCTACTGTCTTCAACTGTTCCGGAGAGAATTGACTCAGCTGAGCCAGATTGATTGGAACTCCATTTGGATTAACCTGAGATACATTGTTCTCAGGAGTTTACTGTTCATTGTTGTTCTCGGTCACCGTTGTGTTGAACTGAGGTGCACCCCATGGTCCGGTAATAGCTGGCTGAGTAGATCCCTGCCCGATCTCGAACCCTGGTGGACCACGGCTTGCATTGCTTGTCTTAAGTTATGCGTGCTACTGCTTGGTACTGTACTACTGACTGACTATTGTTGCTCATTTATTATCTCCCCTTGCTTTTTACAAAGTACTTTTGCTGAGTTGTTATGTCTTAGGCGTGCTTGGTACTTCAGTGCTGGGCCTTGTCTCTTGGGCTTCTTCTTTAATTTTTTTTTTAAATTTGAGGCCCCCTCTAAAATAGAGGCCCTGTGCTGAGTCCCATTTTGGACTTGCTCAGGGCTGGGCCTGATTAGTGCTCGTCGTTCGTGGTTTTTTTACCTCTTTTGAGGGTTTTTCCCACATTAAATTGTGTGTGTTTATTTCTACTTATCTTGTCCATCTTTTATTTAATTTTCTCATTATCGCTATTTGCTTCCGCTTGCGCTCCTAACCCCAACAAGTGGTATCCGAGCCAAAGGTTTTGTTAGAGCGTTTTTATCTTTCAAAGATGTCTTCGGTGACAAAATTTGATATTGAGAAGTTTGATGGCAAAATTAGCTTTAGCATTTGGAAAGTCCAAATGAAGGCTCGGATTAAAAAAGGCATTAGATGGTAAATCGAAAAAATCATCTAATATGACCGATGAGCAATAGGAAGAGTTAGATGAGAATGCCTTGTCAGCTCTTCAACTTTGTTTATCCAAGGAGGTGGTCGTGAAGTCAGTCACGAGACGTCAGCGGCAAGTTTATGGTTGAAGCTTGAGTCATCGACCAAGAGTCTTGCAAACAAATTGCGCCTCAAAGAGCGATTGTACACAATTCGCATGTCAGAAGGTACTCCTATCCAAACTCATCTTAATGAGTTTACTTCTATTTTGATTGATTTGGAAAATTTAGATGTCAAAATTGATGATGAAGATAAAGCATATTTGTTGGTTGTCTCACTACCTAAATCTTTTAAACACTTCAAGGAAATCATGCTTTATGGCAACAATGAAACGTTGTCATATGAGGATGTTAAATCTAATCTCGTATCAAAGGAAAAATATGACCTTGAAAGTGAGGACAAATCTTGTGAAGGTTTGTATGTTGTGGGTAGTACTTCAAGTACCAAGTACCAGTCCAGATCAAAGGGACATAGTTCCAACATGTCCTGCAAATATTGTAAGAAGCATGGGCACGATGTTTCCGATTGTTACAAATTAAAGAGAAAGCTCGAAAGAGAAGAAAATGAAACGAAGAAGGAAACAGCCGAAGTTAACATTGTTGATTCAGATTCTGAAGTTGTTCTTTTGGCTACTTCTCATTGTAGAAGTAGAAATTCACATTGGGTGCTTGATTCTGGTTGTGCTTACCATATTTGTTCTCAATAAGATCTCTTTGTCGATTATCACTCGATAAAGAATGATTTTGTTTTTATTGGCAACGGTTCTCGTTGCAAAATTTATGGAGTTAGCTCTGTTCGGATCAAGACACATGAAGGGAAAATTAGAACATTATCTAATGTTCGACATGTTCCCGACTTGAAGCAGAATCTTATCTCAATGGGCACTCTTGATTCTAAGGGGTGCACGTTTTCGGCTCA